>JZKD02S0055627.1:801657-863593 GCA_000966675.3 Picea glauca | reverse complement strand
TACAGATGCTATAATAAGAGGCTGCATAAAATGGTTGACTGTATTGATGTAAAAATTGATGAAGGAATCCCAGCAAGAGAGGTGTATGGTAATGAGACTTCTACAGAAGACACAGTTAAAGCTAAAGATGAACATGTCCAAGAATCAGAAAACAAAGACTCTGAATCAAATGAAGACTCAGACACTCACACAGACTCAAATCAGCAATCAACTAAAAATTCCTCCTCCAGAATCATTCAAAAGAATCATCCTCCAAGTCCGATAATTGGAGAAAAGAACAAAGGGGTACAAACCAGGAGAAATCTAATCAAAACCACCGAACAATCTCATATAGCTCTCATATCCATGTTGGAACCCAAGAATTTTAATGAAGCTAGCACAGATGATCACTGGGTTAAAGCAATGAATGAAGAACTTGATCACATTAAGAAAAACAATACATGGGAGATGGTTCAAAGACCCCAAGGTAAAAACGTCATTGGCTCCAAATGGATCTTTAAGAATAAGTTGAATGAGCAAGGACAAGTTATCAGGAACAAAGCGAGGTTAGTCTATAAAGGCTATGCTCAGATAGAAGGAATGGATTTTGATGAAACATTTGCACCCGTAGAAAGATTAGAAGCTATCAGAATGTTTCTTGCCTATGCTTTCCATAAAAGGTTCAAAGTCTACCAAATGGATGTCAAGTCAGCCTTTCTCAATGGAGACTTAAGTGAAGAAGTCTATATGGAACAACCAGAGGGTTTCAAATTGTCTGATAACCCTGACATAGTATGCAAGTTGAAGAAATATTTATATGGTTTAAAACAAGCCCCTCGAGCCTGGTATCATAGACTAGATACGTATCTCAAAGACAAAGGGTTCAAGAAAGGAACAACTGACAACAATCTGTATATTAAGGCAAAGGAAAATGATTTACTCATCATACTAGTCTATGTAGATGACATCATCTTTGGATGTAATAAGGATTCAATGGTACAATGGTTTTCTTCTGCTATGGAGTATGAATTTGAAATGTCTATGATAGGAGAACTGTCATTTTTCCTTGGTCTGCAAATTACTCAAAGGCCCGAAGGGTTCTTCATTTCTCAAGGAAAATATTTAAGAGAAATGTTGAAAAGGTTTCAAATAGAAGATTCTAAACCTGTGGCTACACCTATGGTAACTGGATGTAAATTAAGCAAGGATGATGATTCACATGATGTTGATCAAAGCTCATATCGATCAATGATAGGAAGCCTGTTGTACATCACAATATATCACCCAGACATAATGCATGTTGTAGGAATGGTAGGAAGATATCAGGCTGCACCTAAACAGAGTCATTTTCAAGATGTCAAAAGGATATTCAGGTACTTAAAATAAACAATGACTTATGGTCTGTGGTATCCCAGAAATCAAAGTCTTCAGTTGACTGCTTATTCAGATGTAGATTGGGCAAATTGTGTTGACGAGAGAAAAAGCACCAGTGAAGGAGCATTCTTCTTGGGTAACGCCTTAGTAGCCTGGCTTAGTAAAAAGCAAGGTTCCATTTCTTTATCAACCACAGAGGCATAGTACATTGTTGCTGCTACCTGTTGCACACATGTACTATGGATGATTCAGACACTTGCAGACTTAGAGGTAAAATACACTGCACTGATTCCAATTCATTGTGATAACACTAGTGCCATCAGTGTGTCTAAAAATCCTGTCTTCCACTCCAAGACAAAACATAATCGCATAAAATATCATTTTCTGAGAGAGTAGGTCACCAATCAAATTGTTCAGGTTCATTACATTCCCACTATAGAACAAATTGCAGACATCTTTACTAAGCCCCTAGCCAAGACACCGTTTGAATATCTCAGATAGAAGCTGGGTGTCATTTTGTTTCACACCTAAAAGAGTCCATTTTGTTAGGGGGATATTTGTATTGTTTGAATATCTAATGCCTCCTTAAATTACTACAATAGCTCACGGGGAGTTATTTCTCTTCTTTGACATTGTTGTCAAAGGGGGAGAAAAGAATTTGGGTGCCTTCGTTGCCATCAATGCCAAAGGGGGAGATTGTTGGAAAATGTTTAACAGGTAGTGTATGCTTGTCATTGATGGCAAGTACAATAGTGAAGATGGCAGGATCAGAGTGTGCATCGATGGAAAAACAGGATTCAGAAGTGAAATCTCAGGAGGAACAACGTCGAGGAGAACGCGCACACCAAAAGTCAAGATACAGGAGTTCACAGAGGAGAAGGAAGACAAAGGTTGAGGCCTTTGAGAACTTGTAATTCTCCCAAGGTTGGGAGGAAAGACTACAAAGCTCAGGAGGGAGGACAACCACCGTCAGATCGGCTGAAGAATAAGATCTGGACTGTTGGTTTCTATGTCCAGGAGGAGCTTAAGAGAAGCCTACATAAGGGAGAGATCGAGAGTCATTGGATCTCATTCAAAAATCTCGTCAGTCATCAGATCAGACAGGAGTTGAACGAGGTTTACCATCGGGAAAAGCCAAGGTGAAATCCGAAAAGGAGGGTTGACTCATTGGGGTTTCACATATTGGGAATACCGTGAGCCAATGCATTGCGGCATTGAAAAGATTGAAACCCCGACGAGTGGTAAGACTGCGGTCATGGGGATAACGGTCATATGGGCCAGGAGACTAGCCAGGAGAGCTAGTGCGTAAAGAGCGCATCGGGATTCGAGGGATCGTGAATCCTGAGGACATACATGTTTTGACATTGGAAATTCTAAAACCCCAATGAGGAGGTTTGGCTGTGGTCATATAGGGGGAGGTCATGTGGACCACGAGCTTAGACGGAGGGCTAATTGAAGTTAGAGGCGTCAGATATGAGTGCAGGGTCCGACCACCGTTGGATCGGGAAAACCTACACAATCTTTTAAAAGTGCAAGGAGTAGAGGGATCACAAATCCTAGAAGCAGGAGGACCGTCCATTTTAGGGGTTATGTGGACCGTTGATCCGACTCCCTGTGGGGTTTCGAGGATCGAGAGTTGGAGATGTAAAAGAATATTGACATCAAGAATCCTGAAATCGCGATGTGTGAAATCTCGACTAAACCTAAACCGTCAGATCAAGATGTGATCTAGACCGTCGACCCGACTCACGTCAGTAGACCACGTTAGCTAGGAACATGTGGCACAACTAGGTAATGACAAGTGTCAGACTGATTCAATATTTCAGGCACATGTAAGTCATGAATCATAGTGACACGTGGCAGTATTCAACATGTGTCAATTCATGTGTGACGTCAGCAGATGGACACCACGTCGGAGTTTCAAGGATCATGTTTTAGAAATGTCAAAGAAACATTGCAACAGGAATCCCTATTTCTCGATATGCAAAATCGCGACTTAAATCGCAGCGATTGAATCAAGATCAAATTTGGACCGTTGATTCCAGTCAATGGAGAGGCATCGGGGATCGAGAGTTGGACATGTCAAAGATTATTGACATTAGGAATCCCAATATCGTGATAGGTGAAATCGCGATATAATATGAATCGTCAGATCAAGTGTTGATCGAAGGGCTACTTATGTATGACACAGTGAAACTACTAGAAACCATTGATGGCGTCTACTAGAGAATTGGAAGAGACCCCTGTGTGATTTCCAGAGGATATGAAGAGTCTCCAAACTTCATCCAAGTGAAGGAAGACTATTCTTAGAAGGGATTGACAGATGGATGAGCATGGAAGCCTATAACTAAAACAAAGAAGGTGAGATCGACTGTCACAGATAAGATGAAGAGTCTCAACTGCCAGAGAGGCTAAGGAATCTCAACATAACATCCAGTGATGTTGAACGCGTGGGAAAACAGCCAGAGAAGATAAAGAGTCACGACGATGATCAGACAGAGCACTCGAGAGGTGGAGGATAATTGCGCGGAGTCAACATACAAAGGAATTACGAACATTGCATGCACAAGGTGCACAGAAGCTATAAATACACAGTAGAGAGAAGAGATGGGGTTGTTGTTGCTATTGGAGTTTGCTATGGTTGTTGTTGGTGAAGGTGATTCATTTGTGAAGAAGGAGGAGAGTGAAGCAGCTGAATAGCATAGAAAAGGAACTGTTCAGTGAATGGACATGGAGCACAGAGCATAAGAAGCGGAAGAACAAAAAGTGCAAGTGATGTGTGCATAAAGGCAATGAGGCAGACAGAGCAACGAAATGCAGCAAAACAGTGATGAGTCTAGTAAGTCGTTGTTGAACATCATATCACTGTAATAAGTTTCAGTAGCAAAGATTTATATTTCAGGGTGGTTGGGAGGAGCTAGGGAGGACTGGTGTCCTCAAAGGTTCAAGTGGGTGCTTGAACACAGGGAGTTGGTGCTTCCTTCTAGTTGGTGCTAGAGAAGCCAGGGAGTTGGTGCTTCCTTCTAGTTGGTGCTAGAGAAACCAGGGAGTTGGTGCTTCCTTCTAGTGGGTGCTAGAGAAAACAGAGAGTTGGTGCTCTTAGGAAGTTGCATCTTGCAATACTAAGGTTGTAGCCTCATTATGAGTTGGTGCTCATATGTATGATACTGTAAAGAATGTAACTATTACTTATCATATAAAGAAAAAGAGGTTTTTACCCTGCATGGGTTTCCTCGGGAAATATATGTCTCTATGTTTCTCATATATGTGAATGAGGCTGAAAGTGCCATTGTTTATTTCCATGCATTATGGTGATCATCATTTAGTGTCTCTACAAAGAGTTTAAAAGAACCATAATTGTTTAAGCACAGTAGCAACTAATTCAACCCCCACCCCCCTCTCAGTTGTCCAACACCTTGCTACTGCAGGGTGTCCCCTCTGCAAGTTTTGACAAAAAGAGAGACATCCAACCCTTTGGAAAACCCCCCTAGCCATAGGCTCAACATCAAACAGGTGCATGTCAGAAGGCTTTGTCTTGATCACACTCCCTCCCTTGTGATACTTCTTCCTTTGAGGTGTATCCATGGATAGAAAAAGGGGATCAAAGACTGTAATGCTACGAGGGGTAAAGAAACCAAACATAGGAAAATATCTATGAGGTTTGAAGGTGATCAATGGTTACTCTTTCAGGGATTTTCTTCCAACTCACTTTTGAATTAACAATAGACTGGTCCGATGGTTTTAAAAAATGAAGGAAATAAAATATGAGAAAAGGTATGTAGGAATGCATTGTTCAGGTTTAGATTGTCATTATGACGCCATACAAGGTCATCAAAGATTTAAAATGTAGGGGATTCTATCCTCCTCACTACTAGCATACTTTGAGGTAAAAATTTAGGTTGACACAATGAATAAGGGATGCTAATGCCTAGACATGTGAACATAGAAGATGTCACTTATATAAAAAGGAGAATGCAGTGCTGGGACAGGAGATCCATAATGTAGTTTTTGCAGTGATTTATGTAGTGCAGTGTCGACACATGATCCAAGTGCATGAATGGGAATTCAAATATCTAAAGTAAAATGTCTTGACCTTAGTATAGGAAAAATTCAGTTTGCAAATGGCTATGGAGTCTGTGTAAGAAGAGGTATCGACGCTAGTAGGTGGCAGAAGATGCAACCTATAGCGCCAGACACTACCAAAAGATAAGGCAGGGGCATCTTAACACTTTTCCATGTAGATGAAAAGTCTCACGGAATACCTGGAGGTTATGGATGATGATTGGAAGATCTGCATAAAGCTATGGAATTTTTACATCCACGTTAACCTCCAATTCAGCTCGAACATTAGATCCTGTAGCACAATCTACATCTCTCTTTGAACTAGTGGTTTCAGCAGCGTCGAGCTTAGGAGGAAAATTCCAAATTGATAAACAGTTAGAAACCTCATAAATGACCAAATCTCAATATTCATTTTGGAGTCAAGGGTGATAAAAAAAAAGGAAATACATGACATCAATTGATGATGGTGAATGATGGTAAAGGAGCATAAGGAGAAAGGTGCACTACAAAAATGCCCAGTGAGTTGGAAGCGACCTTTTCAAAGTTTGATCTAACTCTTTAATGAGCATAGGGACAACATGGAAAGGATAAAGAGCATGAGTGGATGGAGTGACTTGTTAGGTCGTTAGGATCATGGGGCCGATAATTCTTGGTGTCAAGGAAAAAGATGATTCAAATACATAAACCACAAAATGGACCTAGGATATAACCGTATGTGTGGGCCAAAATTGTGAACAAAAACCTAAGTCTTTATTTGTTTAGACTAACCTAAGAAAATCACAAAGGGAAAAATAAAACAAACCTAAAGACTAAAGGATGAAAATTAAAACCTAAGGGACAAATGACCCATGAAAAATTTATGTGATAACAGGTGGAAACAAAATTTCATCTAGATATCAATATATTTCAAGGAGAAGACATAATTAAGGTAGTCACAAGTGGGTTTAAACTGATTGGAGCCACAATAGCAAGGTCACACCATACATAGTTTGTGCATGTGTACGTAGATTTTAGTGGGGACACATGTTTATACATTGGTTTGATAAAGGAAAGGTACACACATCTCGAGAAACATGAAAGTTTAAAATTGTACAATAGATCATGAATTTCTAAGGTTTGCAAGTGCTATCTAAAATTTTATATATTTCTCTGTGAGCCATTTTCCCAGTAAGGGAGCCCTTGTAAACTTTGACGTTATTTGAATGATAAGATTAGTTGTTGAGAAGAATATATGTGTATTTTTTATTATATTGTGTCTTGTATCCTTGCTTCCATTATATTTATTTGAGTTGATTATTTCAACAAGTGTATGTTGTTTTGTGAGCTCCTGATTTTATTTACATTAAGAAAATAACTAGATAACAAGAAACCTAGGTGACAGGATAGGGAATTGAAACATGGTATCAGAATGCTCACTTTGAGGAGAATAAAAATTATATATCCATTGAAATTGACAATGGATCTATAAACCAACAGTCATGAATGGAAGCTTGGATTTTAGGGAAATAGTCATACTGAAGCGGAACTAGGGTTTGTAGTCATGTGGAGGTCTACACAAGTTTCAAAAGGAGAAGTTGCTTACATAAATGGGTTTACATAAGGAAATTCATGTACATACATAGGCTTCAGTAGTGATAGGCATGTATAGGATCGTACAAGCTAGTACATGGAAATTTTCACAATTGACTTATTTCTAGTGCATATTATCAAGTCTAAGGGATGGAAACAACAAGTCTGATATTTTAAAGTAGATTGGATGGAGCATCCAACTTCCTATCCTGGAAAGCAAGTGTTACTTTACCTTTGAAGGAATATGACTTTTGAGATATAGTGAACAAAGTAGTTGTTCTATATCTGCTAGCATTGGTGGCTCACGAGAAGAAGGAGATTAAATATGAGTGGGTGATCTTAGATTCAATGAAGGATCATATAATTCCTTATTTATCGAAGAGCAATAAAACCAAATATATGTTTCATTCCTTGGTAGGATATTATAGAGAACTAACATGAATAGGAATATGGTCTTAAGAAATAAACTCATATTTGTGCAAATATCAATATCTAACAATGTTACTAGCTATTTCATGAGGATCACTCAGGTACGTGATTATATTACAACTATAAGGGTGAATTTGGACGATGTAGAGCTCATGAATGTGGCATTGAATGGTTTTCCCAAGTCTTGGGAATCATTTTTCAAGGAATTCTTGGCTTGGGAAAAAATCCCATATTTCCAAAGGATTTGGGATGATTGCATCCAGGAAGAGACTTAGGATGAGTCTAAAAGAAGAAAGCATGGAACTAGTGATGAGAAGGTGGCACTTGTCAGTAAGACAAGGAAGGGAAAATGAAAGGGTTTCAACCAAAATGGTAATAGTGATGGATGGACATCACAATCGAGGAAGAAGAAGGACTTGATTAAAATCAAGTCCTTCTCGTCTCATTAAGAATGGACATTATGCATATAAATATCCAAAGAAGAAGAAGGAAAGATTAAATATGTGAACAATATCATGAACAAAGACATGCATAATGAGATTGGAGAATTCATTGATTGGGTGTAGATGGACTTTCATCCAATGGTGTAGAGGCAAGGTTCGAGGAAAGAATCAAAGGGGTAGTAAAATAGTAATACCCAAGTGTGATAGGATAATATATTTTGTTGATTTTTATTTTCCTCGAGTGGGCCATTATCAACCATAAATCAATTTGGAGATTAGGTTTAAGTCATAACTCAATATTATAAAATCATGAAAAGGGTAAAGGATAAGATACTTGATACTCTTTTTGATACAGAGAGGGTTGGAGAAGGAATTTCATCTATATATCAATATAGGTTAGGAAGAAGAGAGAATATAGGCAGCCGCAAGTGGGTTTCAACTGATTGGAGTCACAACAACAGGTCTGTTTCATATGGATTTTTTCACATAGTATTTATGTACATGTATGTGGGTTTCAATGGATACAACCACATATACATTGGTTTGATAAATAAACATCACATACATCTCGGTAAACATGAAATTTTAGGATTGTATAACAAATAGATATTTGGTAAGGTTTTCAGGTGTTTTATATAGTTGTATTTATTTCTATATGGGCCATTTTCCCAATGAGGGAGCCATTGTAAGATTTGAATTTATTTGAATGATAATCTTAGTTTATGGGAATAATATCTTTGTGTATTTTGTATGATATTTTGGTTTCCATTATTGTTTCTTCTATATTTATCTGATTTAGCTATTCCAGCAAGTGTATGTTGTTTTGTGATTCTCTAATTTGATTTACAATAAGGAAATCACTAGATAACATAATACCTAGGTGTTGAGATAGGGAATTTCAATAGATTTGAATCCCATATGAAAACTAGATATATGGAAGATTCGCAAGGGTCCTACAACCATGAAGAGGAAATCATAGGGATACATCTCGACATGTGATATATTGAGATAGTGTTCAATTTAATCAGATTCATGGATGATCCTATGGATTTTGTTGTAACTATGTGAATCCTTCAGCAAGAAGTGTAGATCTATAGGGGAGATAATGATAATATTAGGAAATATTAGGAAGAGATACTTTAGAGTCTGAGTATTCTATAAAGAAAATCCAATAAATACTATGGCACAACAAAAGCATCTAGTTCTAGGAAAGTGGCATCATCTAGATCCCATCATAAAAGGGATGATCATAGGGATGACACATAGTCAAGGAGTAAGAAAATGCATCATCACTCCCTAGAGTAGTCAAATAGAAGATATTTTGCATGTTCAGGAGCAGGGAGAATCCAAAGTGTGTCCCCTATGAACATGTAAAGAAGAAGGCATGATTCATACCTATTGAATGGTGACATCATGAAAATCAAGCCACTAACGTTTTATGCAGATCATAGAAAATGTGAAGAGGTTGAAGCATGGATGTTGGAAATGAATAAATATTTATAATTGCATGATTACTCCTCTGGGGTAGAAACCATAATTTCAACCTACCACTTGAAAGGAAAGGAAACCTTGTTTTTAGATTATCTTAAGCAATCCAAACACCTTGACAAGAAGAAATTTTGATGGAGTTAAATCAAAGGATATTTCCATGAGAAACATTTGTCAAAAAATTACTATGAAACAGAGATGAAATATTTCTTTGAACTCAATATGGGAAGAATAACAATGGACATATATGAAAAGAGGTTATTTGAGCAACTGAAGTATGTTTTATTTATAAAGGATGAGAAGGTAAAAAAAAAAATATTTCTAAGTGTGTTACCCTCCTTCTATAGTGACCAGATACAATATCATAACCCTGATACTTTGGAGGAGGCCATACGGAGAGAAAAATATCTTTATGAGAAGAATAGAGGGAGGCCATTATTACAAAAGGATTGGAATAACAAGATGAAGGGTAAGAAGGAGAAAAGGAAGAAGGGTTTCCATTCACTATTTTTCAATAATATCGCATAGTAAAATCAGGAAGGATGGTCAACCAAAAATGAGCATAGGATGGAAGATTCTTTTGGGAAAAGGATAAGACAACATCCCATGAAGTGTTAGGGATGTGATGGAGATCACTTGTATAGGGATTTTCCTCACAAAGGTGAAGGAATGAAGACTGGACAAAATATTTAGGAGGATGAAATAGTGGAATACATGGGAGAAAACATGACGAGGATTTGTGTAGCCTTGAAAAGAAGAGAGAGAAATATCAGTCCCCCATGATTGAGGTGGAAGGTTATATTGACAACCATCCCATAACAATTTTAATTTATTTTGGAGCTACCCATCATTACATAAACTCTAATGTTGTTGAAATATTTAAATTACAAAGGAATAAGCACAAGAAATCTTGGTTAGTTTAGTTAGCCATAGGTGCTAAGAGGAAAATCAATGATTTGGTTAAACATTTCCTAATAGACATGAATGGAGTCAACACAAAGGTAGATGTGAACATCATACCTTTATGATGTTGTTCTTGTATAATTGGCATGGATTGGTTGAAAAAATACCATGATATCCTAGACTATTACAACAAGACAATAACTTTTCTTGATGAGGAAGGGAAACAAAACAAGGTTTAAGGCATTCCAATAGTTTTAATTGTTAGAGAGATTTCAGTCCTGCAACTGAAAAATATTTTTAGGAAAGGATGTCAAAGTTTTGTATCCAATATGGAAGAGGTAGTCAGAAATGAAATGGAAATTATTGAAGACCATCCAATCTTGAGGGATTTTAAAGATGTTTTTTGGGAAATCCTAGGACTTCCACCAAAAAGAGACATTGATTACTTTATTGATTTGGTTTCGGGAGCTTCCCCAATGTCCAATACACCATACAAAATGGCCACAACATATTTGAAATAGTTGTATATGCACCTTGAATAATTGTTAAAGAAGGGGTATATACTCCCAAGTGAGTCACCTTGGGGTGCTCCATTATTTTTCATGAATAATATATATGGAAGCTTAAGGTTGTGTATTGATTTCAAATAAATAATAAGGTCGGAATAAAGAACAAGTATCCCTTGTCAAGGATTGTTGATAAATTTTATCAACCAAAAGGTGAAAGGATATTTTCCAATATTGATTTGAAATCGGGGTATCGACAAATGAGGATAAAATAAGAATATATTAGCAAGACAACATTCAAGACAAGGTATGATAATTATGAATTTGTGGTAGTTCCTTTTGGGCTATCAAATGCCCCAGTTGTTTTCATGTGTTTGATGAATGAATGTTCATGGAATACCTAGACGAGTTTGTAATTGTGTTCCTTGATGAGTACTCATCTAATCAAGGAAAGAAGAGGAATATGATCAACATTTAAGCATGGTGTTGGAATTTTTAAGAGATAATAATTGTATTCCAAGCGAAGTAAGAACATATTTTAAGAAAAGACAATCACTACTTGGGGCATATTATTTCAGAAAATGGGATAAAATTTTATCTTGAGAAGATATATGCCATTAGAGGATGGCTAGATCCAACAAATGTGATAGGGGTTAGATCATTCATGGGTATTTCAGGTTATTACCAAAGATTCATAAAAGGATTTTCAATGATTGCATCCCCAATCACTTCTTTAAAAAAGAAGGGACTGAAATTTGATTGGAATTTTAAATGTGAAGAAATATTTTAGCAGTTGAAAGACATATTGGCTAGTACACCAACATTGGATATTGAAAACCCTAATGAAGACTTTGTTGTCTCCACATATGCATGTAAGGAATATATTAATGGATTCCTTAAACAAAAGGATCATGTGCTATGTTATGAGTCCTAAAAATTAAAAGACATGCAAGGAATTATGCTACCCATGATATAGAATTATCATTCATTGTTCATGTGCTGAAAATGTGGAGACATTGCCTCATGGTGAAGAAATTGGAGCTAAGAAAAGACCATTTTGGTTTGAAATTTTTGTTTGGACAACCAATAATAAATGTCAGGAAAAACTGATGGCTCAAATTTCTTATTGAATATGAGTTTTAAATTAAACACATAAAAGGTAAAGAGAATCAGGTGGTTGATGCACTTAATAAAAGGGTTCATGAGATACATATTGTATCCATTATCATGTACAAAAAAAAATTAAAAGAATTTTTTTTTGAGGATGCAAACTCAAATCCACACTACTTGCCAATAAGGAGTGCATTACTACAATACGAGTTGCAATGAAAATTTAAACATTTTAAGCTAGGGGACAATGGAGTTATCATATATCAAGGAAAGGTATATGTTCAAAACCCTAGTGAGATGAAAAATATATCAATGAGGGAAATGCATAATGTATCCTACGTTGGATACCCAAGATATTATAACTACATTGTAGCTATTAAGAGCCAATACTTTTGGCCATAAATGAAGAAAGAAGTGGATAATTATATATCTAGGAGTCTAGAGTTCCATAAGGTGAAAACCAAACATAAACATCCAATTGAGTTGTTATATACATTTCCCATTCTAGAATGGAAGTGGGAAGTTGTGGAAATGTATTTTATTTCTAATCTTCCTAGATCAGTGAAATAGCATGATTCCATAATAGTGGTGGAGGAGAAATTTTCTAAGGTTTGACATTTTATCCCAGTGAAAACTACACACAACACATAAAATATTACAGAGATCTACATGAAATAAGTTTCCAAGCTACATGAAGTTCCTAAAGCAATAGTTTTAGACATAGATCTAAAGTTTATTTCTAATTTTTGGAAAGGTTTGTTCAAAGAATTTGGGACAAATCTAAATCTTGGTATACTATATCACCCAAATTCTGATTGCAAGATATAGAGGACCAAAAACATAATCGATGACATGCTCAGAATATATGCAATTGACCATCCATCAAAGTTGGAAGAATACATCCACTTAGTTGAATTTTATTACAATAATGGGTATAATGCCTCAATAAAAATGATCCCATTCGAAGAATTGTATGGTGGGAAGTGTAACACCAGTAACATGGGATAACCTAGTAGATGAAGTTTTCATTGGGACAGATTTGTTAAAGGGAATCGAAGAGTAAATAATGAAGATCAAATAGAATGTAAAGGTTCCCAAGATAGGAAAAAAAGCTTTGCATATCAGAATAGAACTTTCAAATATTTTAAAGTAGGAGAATATGTAATTTTAAAAGTGAAAGCGAAAAGAAGTTTGTTAGCCTATGGCTTACCTTTACCAATCACTAAGTCTAAATTGTCATCTATATTTGTATTATTCATTTAGGATATTAGTAATATATCCTCAAGTGATGACTATTGATTTAGTTAAGATTGCCTAGCCTAGTCATCATGCATGATTTTAGGATCTAGAGCAAATCTCTCTATGAGGTGGCATCCCCCATTGTACTATAAATATGTAACATTATAGTGAATACAACAAGTGTTGGCTAGTGAGCCTTTTCCGCCATGTTGTTCTTCTTGTTTATGTTTTATCAATTGGTATCAGAGCTCTTATGGTCTTAAGGGCCTGGTAGTCTTGAGATTCATGGTATTTTTCCATGAAAGATCTTGTTGTTAAAATGTGGAGATGAGCATGAAAAACCAAGAAAAAGAGAAAGAAAAGAAGAGAAGTGAGTGTCCACAAGCCACCTCATCGAGTCAAGTAAGATCTGCAATTTCTTTACTTCTTTTTATTTTTCAGATCTGTTTGTTGAAGTTTGGTTATGGTCATTTTCACACACCGCAGTTGAACACTTCCAGTTCTTTGCAGTACCCTATGTGTATCGCTTTTTCCAAGCTAATCCATCATTGTTGAAATCATAATTTAATAGATCCATGCCATCATCATAGTCATTCCATGTATCCAAATTTGGCTCATTAAAGTTTTCAACCTGCTCATCTGAGAAATATTTATTGCAGACTTGAAGGATGTGCCTTTTCCATTGCCTTCGGATCCTTTTTTCCTTCCGATCCATATCCAAAACACTGACAGTCCACTTGATAGTTTCAATGTTTGTTTTCTTTTTTGTGACAAATTCATAGGGTTCTTACTGCAAACTCGTGACCTCATTAGAGCATTTTTTTTATGTGAATTTTACTATGTTTTTTTGGCCAACTATAATTGTGGTGCTATGAGATTCACCATTGTTAGTTTCATACACCATTTGTTCCACTCTTTTGCTGCAATTTTGTGACTCTTTGGTATAGCCAATTTACTGTCAAAACCTAGATAGCTCTATATGTATTTTATTCTAGCGGCCAATTGGTGTTTTGAATCTGTAAACTAGCATTAGATGGGCAATTTTCCCTGTGTATTTCTTGCATTCTACTTTCCATATGCAGAAATATGGTTAATCATCGAATGTAGACTGTCTATCGCCTTCGTTTCTGCCACAGCACACTTCAAGTGAGATAAGAAACATAAATAAATGGTCGAAGAGAAATAAGGAATAGATTCATCATAGATTGTTTTCATTAATGAAGTGTTGGAGATGTCTTTGACTGTGCATGCCATTGCCATGGCTTGAATTCGGTGTCATGCCATATCTCAATTCGCCCTTCATGAATGTGTTGGTCGACCTCAATGATTCGACCATGATTCACTTGTGCACCTTCTAGCATTGGATTCCATTAAACAATTCAAAACTCAGTGTTCTATGGTAACCAAGTTTTAAGCTTCTGTTATTGTATCCAAAAAGAAACCCCCTTCCCACAGTTGGTTTACAGAATAAGAGACCCCGTGCATCCTTGCCATTTGTGACCTGATCTACAATATATCTCATAAAACTTCTATATGTAGCTGAAAAGAATAAACAATCTACATACTTTTTCAACGAATCGGTTTATGAAGTTTTAGATCAGGTCGAAAGTGCTCTGTATTAGCCACTAATGCGCAGAAAACAAAGAAGGTGGACCCGCGACCTCCACAAATCAACATATCAACCAACTGATCTATTTATTCTTTTGTAAACCCTCAGTGAAATTCAACACAACCATAGGCTTCCAACAAAAATCAGATCTGCAATTCACTCAACAAATCAGATATGTAATTCGCCTAACAAATCAAAATCTCAAAGACCATGGGGATGAGGATGAAATGGTGGAAAACCCTCCCCTCTGTTGTAACAGTCTCAATGTAGTGGAAATTTGATGTGGTCTGTTGTGCCCAATTCAAAAATCGTGAGGGACAAAAAAAGCTCATTGTTTCAGCGATTCATGCATCTAAGCCCATGTGAAGAAGCGAGCTCGAAGAAAGTAAAAAAATATATATAAAAAATTCAAAGGAGTTAATCTCCTTCGATCCATAAATGAGGGCATATTACCACCACATGCATGCTAGATGTAAAAGGAAAGAACAATTTTACATGTCCACGGCTGCCTCAACAACCCGTGGTATCAATGAATTCCTCATGGGTCTCCACGATTTCATAAAAAATTGTTGGTCAAAGAATCTCAACGTGGTAAGTTTTTTATTTTGGTCGAAGGATGGTGAAATCCATGTCATTTCCACATACATTGCGAGGAAGAAATATGTTGAATATGTGGGGGGAGAAAGTAGTAGGCACATTTTTTTTTTAAAAAAAAAAAAAAAAAAAAAAAAAAAAGGAAATCACGTTTTAATTTTTGAAGTGGATACAAAAGTGGTATAGAGAACCTATGTTAAAGTTATACTTCTAGTATATATTTGAAGTATTATTTTAATTTATTATCACTTTATGTAACAAAGGAAGTAATAAGGAGTTGTTTTATATTATTGTCACTTTATGTGATAGGAGTAATAAGCAGTTACTTTTTGAACAAGAATTTTCTATGTTTTAAAAGAATGATTTACTTTATCTTTACCAAGAACAATTATGGTTGGTAAAGTAAAGTACTTGAACATTTTTTTTCCATGGTGAAAAGCAAAGTTGTTCAAGATGAGGTTTGGTATAGGTGTTCAAGAGTCAAAGTCAAGTTGGGAGTTTAATTAAAATGAAGTGTTAAAGAGCGATTTGTAATAAACATAATAAAATTGTTTGATTTTTTTGTGAGTGTGTCTTAGTTCCACCCAAAATTTGAATAAGGGGATCTTAGGTACACCTTCTGTAGTGTGTTGTGGTGAAATTTTCATGGAGGCTTATATTGTTTACTGTCTAGTTTTGACATAAACAAACTTACAATTTTTGCAACACACATAAGCCCGAACACAATGTTACTCATGAACATGCATTCAAGCAAAAGTAATGCAAATCAAGCATCAACAAAGAATACTAAAGCAATGAACAAGTCAAGCTTGTAAGCAAAGGATAACTGGACTCAAAAGCATCCACAACACATTCAAGAGTAATTCAACTTCAGAATCAGGATTTATTGTAACTTGCAAATTGTCCTTTTGTAAGTTTACTTGTCTTTTTAAAATCAAGTTGAGTTGAATTGAATTTGTCATAAGGTGCAATTTCGTCTAAGCCCGACACCCTAGAGTCTTTTTGAGTCATAATTGACAAGGATGAGTACTTGAAACTCAAATCATTGTAATACTTTGGGATGCATTTTTGGTGGTAACCGACATCCTCAGCTTCCTGGAAGCAAGTTCAAGCAAGGCAAGTTCAAGTGAGCATGAATAGCATGCGAGCATGAAGTTCAAGTGAGCGATTCAAGTGAGCGAGTTGCAAATAAACCTTCTTCTGTCGAGTCAAATTGTAATAAGGATCTACCTGCACAAGGAGACCTCCTTTAGTGTTTTGAAAATGGTTCAAAGTCTCGAATTATTAGAGTTTCTGAGCACTCTAATAAACACCACTGAATACAACATAGTGAAATTGAACAAAGAAACTCTTCAATAAGTGATAACTTGTTTGCAAGTGACACAAGCTAAAGTTACACTTCTTCAATCTCTATCCCAACTATTGAATGATGAGTTGATAGATCTCAAAAATCAACAACTAGTGAATTGTTCTGAACTAGTTTTTGTTCAGAACAACCCTCTCTATGATGATAATGATGATGATGATGATGTTTTTAATAAACAACCAGTGGAGGAACAACACAGTGATACAACTTCAGAATCATTTTCAGATGAAGTTGAATCTATTCATGAACCTACATTTCAAGAGTTTTCTTTTGATTTCAGTGAATAAAACCTTTCAATGATGCATCAACATGCAATAAATCCACTTCCACGGACTTCAAAGCAACAGGTTCAGAATACTCTTTTGAAGCCCATCATCAGACCTTGGGAAGAAATCATCTACAACAAGAATAGAACAGGACTTGGATATGACAAGGAAGTTACCTTTCATATTCCTCATTATTCCAGACCAATCAAGTTCCAAAGTGTTGGATTCCTTCAAGAAGCTTCAACTTCACTTGTTCATGTTCATCATCAGAATGATAAGTGTAAACATTGTAGTCGAGTTTGTCATAAGGAGAATCATTGTTTTGATCTCCATCCTTGCCAGCATTGTGGTAAGCATAACCATTCTTCAAATAGATGTTCAACACTGAAGAAACCTACAAGATTGAAAATTCACTATGAGTGGATTGATCCTTGGCAGTGGTGATCAATAACCAAACGATTATATAAGTCTTACCGAAGAATCAAATCTCGAGTAAAGACCAATCTTGTAGCACATAACATTTTTGTACCTCACATAAGTGGTCCCCTTATGGTGTAGCTTTCGAGCATGGCCCTCACGAGATGAGATACCATGTGGTTTTTTCTACATGCCCACTTTATTTTGTACTCAAATGGAACAAGTATGGTACTCTCTTGAGCATAGAAGGGGGGATTACAATTATGTAACTCTCATGCACCTTAAGGGGGGGAGTTCAAAATTCCAGTGAAGATTGTTCATGAAACCACTTGTGGTCTCTCCTTTTAGCTGACAAAGGGGGGAATTGATAATGGAATTGGTTGTCAAACTGGAAGTTTCAACAAGAAGTATGCCATATGCGCATGAAATTTTCCAAATGGAAAATTGTTGTCTGTAAATGACAGACTTTGGCAGATTTATGGTTCAATAAGTTTAAATTGAATCATATAGATTTATGATGAGAGAAATGATGTGAACATTTGGTTCACATAGATGGTCATTCGACCTAGTAGAGGACAAGAGGATCCTTCTGCATTCCAGCTGGGCATTTGATTGAGTTGTCAGGCATTTTCAGGGCTGTGTCAGACTAGAAGTTGATTCACTTCTCTTGGTTCACTCTCATCGGATTGGAGTTTACATTAAGTAAACAATTTGCATGCATCCTAGCTCACATGATTACATTGTGAGATTTTCCAGAGATGGTAGGATTTGACAGGATTATGGTTCAATGACTTGCAATTGAATCATACAAATTATACATTGGAATGTTGTTGGACACCTAAAAGTGTCAAGATTGGTTAGTGGTTATCCAAAACCCATCATATACATGGTATCAATTGGTCAGTGTTCATCCCAAACCACAAATTCAGAGAGCACTTCAGTGATGCACTGATAGTAGAGAGGTGATACTACATGTTTACCAATTAGCAGAAGACATTAGATTCTGCTAGCTAAAATACTTGGCAAAATGATCAAATTGTCAAGCAATCAGGGAATGTTTAGATATTGCAGTTGTTCACTTCCATATCTCAACTCTCTTCCAGTTCATTTCAAATGAACATGTTCAGCATCCAGATTGGCGGTTTTTTAGGAAGTTCTTCATTGAGGTTCAACACATGAGTTTTAGTATGAAGACTTGGAATTGATACCAGTTTATGCTTTATTGCTGGTATTATTGATCAAACTTGTGATTGAGGGGGGGATTGTTAGCCTATGGCTTACCTTTACCAATCACTAAGTCTAAATTGTCACCTATATTTGTATTATTCATTTAGGATATTAGTAATATATCCTCAAGTGATGACTAATGATTTAGTTAAGATTTCCTAGCCTAGTCATCATGCATGATTTTAGGATCTAGAACAAATCTCTCTATGAGGTGGCATCACCCATTGTACTATAAATATGTAACATTGGAGTGAATACAACAAGTGTTGTCTAGTGAGCCTTTTCCACCATGTTGTTCTTCTTGTTTATGTTTTATTAAAGTTTAGTAAAATTGGGTTTCTTCCCAAAGTTGGAACCAATATGAATTTTTCACAACGAACCTAACTAGTAGAAAATGAAGACACAAAGCTTGTGAGAGAGAAAATAAGAGAGGAAAATGAAATAATTGTATTAACAATTGAATAAAATGGTAAAATACACATGATATACTATACATGGATAAGTGAAGTTTCCATAGCATTGATCTAGAGATATCTAGACACTCAGTGACAAAAACTAAAATAATCTGTCACCTAGTGCTAGTTAGTTGATTCATGTAATCATCGGTTAACTGAGTCACACGTGTGGAAGTGAGAGAAACACATGCAATTGTTGGTGATAAAACTAAGGTTTCCATGTATGAGTGACTTATACTAGCCTAACTAAGTGTAATTGAATCTGAATTGAAGAAGAGAACCCTATTTTGTAGGGGAGTAAACTCTAGAGAGAATATTCTCATCTAAGAAAATTTTCTCAATATTGGACTATTAACCTTAGGAACATTACTAGGGTTTGCATGATGAATTTTTCTTGAAAATCGAGGCCATGTTAGGAAGCCATTGTACAATGCATTTGAGAATGAAACATTGAAAAGTAAAAGAAAGAGTGAAAACCTCATGGGAAAAGCCCCCTCAAAGTACAATGCATCAAAATAAAAGAAGAAGGAAGAAAGGAAATTTCTAAGAAACTATGTCCTTCAGTCCAACACGATCATGAAGAAAGTGGAAATTCTACTTTGTAAATTTCTTGGTGAAGATATTTGCAGTCTATTTAGTGGAAATAAAATACTATGAAATGATGATCGTTTAATGTACCAAATCTTTGATGTAATGCATATGGATATCGATGTGTTTGTTCCACTTTGTGTTTGCAAAAATAAAGAGTACTCTGATCATCACACAAATGGCAGTCGAATGATGAAACTAGACACCAATATCGGTGAGGAAGCTCTGAATCTAAAGTGCATGAATAGTGATGTAGACCACTCCTCTATACTCAACATGTGTTAATGATAAAGGAATATATGAGTGTTTTCTTCTCGACCAACATATATGAATAAAACCCAAACTAGAGCATACCTAGATGTGGAATTTCTATATGTTTTATCTCCATCCCAATTTTAATTGGTGAAGATCATGAGATCTAATGCACAACCTACTAGATAGTGGATTGCATAACCTGTGGTTTTCTGAACATATTTAATGATGCACTTGGCATCCTTCAAGTGTATCTCATGCTGCACCTGAATGTACCTAGAAACTTCACCTACTGTATATGAGAGATATGGTTGGGTGTGGATGAGATATATAAGGATCCCTGGAAGTTGTTGATACATGGTATTGTTTACCACTAATGTATCCTTTTCATCCTTAAGATGTACGCTAGATGGAGAGGGTGTGGCTATGAAATTGTATTTGTTAATGTGGAACCTAATGAGGAGATCCATGTCATATGTAGTCTAAGATAACTTGATTCCTGAAGCATCCTGACTAATATAGAGACAAAGGAAATAGTTCAATTGACCCATGTCCATCATAGAGAATCTGTTGTGAAAAATGTCTTTGACCTCAACAAATTGCTCAGGATGAACTTCCTTTTATTAGGATTTAATAAAAATCAAGAACTAATATAAAAAAGGAGTATAATGATATCATCATGTAGAGGTTTGTATCTCATTTTCATATAAAGAAATGTTGAGAAAGAAAGTAGGAATCCATCTCCACGTACCATGCTCTAGGTTCCTGCTTGAGGCCATAAAGGGACTTTTTCAGTCGTTACACTGAGGATAAGTTCTAGATGAACCCCTACGATTTCTCCCTATAAATTTCCTATGATATATCACCATAAAGAAAATAATTCTTCACATACATTTGGTGAACTTCCCACCCCTAGTTTCCACAATGGAAAGGGCCAATCAGATGGAGTCCTTATTTTCTATGGGAGAAAAGATCTCATCATAGGCTATCCTATGGATCTGCTGAAAGCCTTTGGAAACCAGTCTTTCCTTATACCTTCTCACATGTCCATATGCTTCCTTCTTGGTCCTGTATACCCATGTTCATATAAGAACTTCCTTTCTGAAGGAAGCAGAACCAGATCCTAAGTTTGGTTCTCCAATAAAGAGTTTTAGTCCTCCTGCATAGCTTCTTCCCAAAAGGGATTCCCTATAGCATCTTCATAGGGATATATGTATAAATATATAACCATATAGTAATTCATGACATCACCAGTTTGGTAGTTGTGAGTGCATGAGGAGGATCCTAAAAATGAGACCTCATCCTCTTCTTATCGTTGGATCCCACACAAGGTATCATGTTGCATGTAGGGTTGTTTATTCCCTCTTGGGCATCTGTCATGGCTCAACATTTTCATGTTTATCATCAGGATTCTCATCATCTTTGGAATCATATTTGAAACTCAGATGTGAACCATGATATGTGTAATTGGACTCATCATCATTGATGTCTAGTATAGGTAGTGGTACACAGGTGTCTACTTGTGCTTCAAATGGTTCATGCAAGGGAGTTTTCTCAAATTGAACACTAAAATCAATGATGAGCCTATTAGTAGAGAGATCAAGTAAATTGTAACCCTTCACACCATATGGATATCCGAAAAATATGCATGTGGTACTTTACGGATCGAATGCTTTCCTCTTTTTAGAAGGCACACAGGCCCATGTGCAAGATCTAAATATTCAAAAGTGGGTGACATTGAATTTGTTGTCTCTCCATGCCTCATAAGGAGTCCTATCCTTGATGGATTTGTGAGGATATTTTTTTTTAATTTGGATGGCATAGTTAATTTCCTCATCCCAAAGCTTGGGTAATAGAGATCTCACATGAAACATGCAAGTGGTCATGTCCTTGAAGGATCTATCTTTTCTATCTACTACTATGTTATGCTATAGAGTGTAGGGTATTTTGTGTTGCATTTATTTACCTTCCTCTAAACAAAGATGTTGTAAATAACAGTTCAAAAATCCCACCCCCCCACAATTGTCTGTGTGGATGATTTTGATATTTCTCCTAGAATGAGTCTCGAAATGTGGTTTGAAGTGTTTGAGATGATAAAAAACCTCATACTTATGCCTAAGAACATAAACCAAAGTTTATCATGAGAAATAATCAATAAATGTAAGAATGTACATTACTTTGTTGATGGACAGATGAGGAAAGGGTCCCATAAGATCACTGTGGATGAGCTCCAAAGGAGAGAGTCTCTCCATGAATTCTCTTTCTCAAACTTCTCCTGGGGATGTTTTCCATGAACGCGTACTTAAAGAACTCCTTTGGAAAACTGTATGTTGGGAAATTCAACGACCATTTCCTGTTTGCATAGTTGTTGCATGTATTTCAAGTTTAGATTTCCTAATATCTCATGCCATAATATGCTAGTATCATCATCATGCATCAATAGTAAAGTTCAATCATATTTTTAAATGAGCTTGCTGAAAGTATACAAATGTGATTCATGGCTTACCTCACCAACAACATACATGGATTTATCATGCATATCATATATGGTTATGAAATCAGGTCTGAATTCCACATTTTTTTATGTACCATAATGGGTTATAAGATAAAAAGAGAGCATATTGATGGAGAGTTTGGAACATTCAAGATGCTCTAAAAAAATTTGTGTTGGATTTTTACTCCCCCTTGGTCATTGACCTAAAATAGGGTATCATCTCCCATGAGGATGGGAGGACTTGTGCATGGAGGAATAGAATATAAGTCATTTTCTTTTGCTTCCATATGGTGGGATGCACCCGTATATAAGATCCATGCATCAGGAGAACAATTAATGGAAATCTATGCATGAGAGTTACCTCGTTTGGCATTTTCTTCCACATTTTTCTTGGTAGCTTTGGGAATGTGATCCATGAGGTTGTTCTTTTGAAGAACATGTTTCATATGATCAATATGCTTGTTCATTCATGTAGACTTGAGATGATAATCGTAGCTGTAGTAACCACATTTGGTCTTCCCTTTCTTTCCTTTTCAACCTTTGAGCCTAAGGAATCATTGAAGGGATTGAAGTAATCTTCCTTATTTGGCTTTTTATGCACCTTTACCTTTCCCTTTTTATTGATCATCGAATTGCATGTGTTTCTTCTCTCATACACAGCAAGTGCATGCACATATTGTATCCATTGATTATTCGCACATTGATGAGCTTGTCTTTCTCATGCATGAGGGCTTTGATAAACTTATCTAATGCTATAATTTTCCAGGTAGTCATGAAGTGAATCTATTTGTATGGAAATATGAGATGAAAACAACATAATCTGTACCAATTATTTACAGGATAGAAATTATTAATTGGTTGTGTTGAGTGGATTTATCTATTCCACGTACCTTTATATGAAGGAGGACAAAATTGAACTTCATAAAGAAGTCCGAGATGTTATCAAAGTTCCTCATATCTAAGGAATTTATCTTGACCTAGAGCATGTGGCATCTCACTTTGTCATGTTTTCCAAAGAAATCCTCAATCTTTGTCCAAATATCGTCTGGTGTGGTAAAATATTCAATGTGAAACAAAAGATCGGGGGAAATAGACATGGAGAGGAGGTCCTAGGCCTCATCCATGTGGTTGAGATACATTTTATTTTCTATAGAATAATTTGTCTCAATATACGTAGCCATAGTAATATGGTACAATCCTTTGCATCTTAGCATATGCATAATTTTCAACTTCCACTGAAAGTAGTTATGAGGCATGATAAGTATTGTGAGTGAGTAATCGATTTTTTTTTACTGTATCTTCCTCCCGTACCTGTGAATATAAATTCTTGTCCACTTCCTCTTATAAATAAAGGCACTAATACCATGTGAATTTTTCATAGCAAACCTAGCTATTAGAAAACTAACAAACAAATATTGTGAGAGAGAAGAGAAGTGAGTAGAATGAAAGAATTATATTAATTGTTGAGAAAAATGTTAAAATACACATGATAAAATATAGATTCATGTTTTGCATGAGATAAAGAAAGAATAGGGAATAAGAGCATTGTATTTGGAGCAACAATAGAGAGGGAATTATGGAGAAGGTTTAAAGAAAAAATATTGAAGAAGCAAGATCTTAAAATTGAAAAAGAGCCAGGTTGTTAGGCCTAAAGAGTGAACTCTTGTGAAAGTTGCATTACAGAAACAAGGTTTTTGTTGTTTAGTTTCTTTTTATATTTTGTAGCAATGAGTTCCCTCAAGTTTTGAATGGTGATATTCCTGGTTACCTACACTAGAGAGACTATTATCACAAAAACTATAGTTTGGTCAAATCCAAACCCAATCAAATGGATGGCGATAAAGGTGGGAGATTTTACCCACTGTCACCTCAGATAAACCCTCCCTCACTTATGTGAAGGAAGATTTTGATACCAGGCGGAGTCCCGGGTGTAATATTCCAGATATAAAAAGTATGCAGAATAAAAATAAATAGCTAGAAATGGAAAATGAACAACAATATAACCAGAACAACACCACAATAATACCAAATGGATACCATAATAACAACAACAAGAGAACTTTGATTACTGAGAGGAGTGTTCACTTGCCTCTTCGAGGGGGAAACCTCCAATAGAGTAGAGCTCTATTACAATAATATCCAAGACAAAATTTATCATACCCTTGAATCCTATTTATACTAAATAATCCTATCAAAAGAACCATCTAGAGGAATATCCTTCTAGAAGCAGAAGCTTCTATTAGGTCTTCTTACATTGGACTTATTCTTCCTTATTTCTAGGCCTTATTAATATTGAAATTTATTACATGGAAATATATTATTCTACCTATGTGAGGGGTTAGGTCCCTAACATGCCCCCCCCTTAAAGATAGCCTTGTCCTAAAGGCTTGAGATGGGGAAATCGATGCAAAATGGTAGTTGGTTCCCAAGTGGCATCTGCTGGAGTTGTATATTTCCACTGGACTAACACTTACTTCATGGTTTGTTGACACATACGACACTCACTATGTTCCAAAACTACTTGTGGTTGTAGCCAAATGAATCCTTCTTCATCCAACTCGGGAAGGGTAGTTTGGGTTTGACACTTAGTTCCAATCACCTTCTTTAACATGGAAACATGAGAAACAAGATGGAGCTTAGAATGATTGGGAAAATATAATTGATAGGATACCTATCCCACATGCTTGAGAACTATATAAGGACCATAAAATTTGGTCACCAGTTTCTGACAATGGTCACCCTTGAGGGAATTTTTCTTGTAAGGTTGCATTCGAAGAAACACTTGATCCCCTTCTGCAAATTAATGTTCAAAGTGACCTTGATATTCTTGTTGCTTCATGCAATTATGGTCCACGACCAAATTCTCTTTGAGGGTACAAAGAACAGCCTCTCGAACTGTAAGCATTTGGTCAACCGCCTGGACCTTTGACACACTTGGAAAATATGAGATATCTAAAGGTGGATTTTGTCCATAAACCACTTCAAAAGGATTCATGTGGGTAGTTGTATGGTATGAAGTGTTTTACCACCATTCATCTAGTGGTAATCATTGAGCCAACTAATTCTTCATTTTCGATGCAAAACACCTCAAATATGTTTCCAAATATTTGTTAACAACTTCAGTTTGACCATCAGTCTAGGGATGATAAGTTTTGATAAGATGCAATTGGGTTCCTTGTATCTTGAATAGTTCTTTCCAAAAATTACTGGTGAAATTTGGGTCATGATAAAAAACAATAGAATGCGGCATGCCATGAAGCTTGAAGACCTGATCCATGAAAATTTGACCCACCATGTAAGTTGTAAATGGGTGTTGAAGAGCACATAAATGAGCATACTTGAAAGATTATCAACTACCACCATAATGACTTATTTAGTTCCCGATTTAGGTAATCCTACAATAAAATCCATAGAGATATCCCTCCAAATGGCAGGGGGAATCTGAAGCAGTTGTAGCGTTCCCGAAGATTTGAATGTTTCACCCTTGTTGCGTTGATATGCATCACATTTAGCCACAAAATTATGAAGATCCTATTTCATACTATCCTGTTGGCAGCCCTACATTTTTTTTTCTAGTTTGAATGAAAAACGACACTTCCTGTAGCTGCGCCCTTCACCTCATCCTGTAAATATTACTATTTGGGGGTGATTATTGGATTATAAAAAGACGTGTGATTATTCTTGTTTTATTTTTATCTTGCGTTTTCATGCTTGATTCATGACTGAAAGAATGAATCAAGCATGGAAACTTAATTTTGTATTATATCCCTATTCAAAGCCTAGTTTTTAAAGTTTCATTGTGCTTACATCTACTTCATATTTCTTACTTGAATGATTTTCCTTTTGAGTTTATCTAATATTGATATATTACCCATGTTGATTTGTATTTGGACTGTAAGCTTATTTATTTGACTCATTTGTAAATCAACTATAATGCAAAATATTGATTTGCATTTGGATTGTAAAAACATATCCATTCCAACCCTTTGTAAATCGACTATATTGATTACGTGACGTGGGAATTCAACACACGAGAATCGTATCATGTACTTCATTTTGCTGGAAGAATGAATTTATAGTCTTCTCAATACGAGTTAAGGGTTTGTGTAGTGCTATGTACTCAGAGATTTCATTACCTGGAGTGTTCAAACTCCATAACCGAGACCTTCATGTGTATGTTGTGATCGTGCATGTGTTATGCTTGTTTCGTTTCCATGGTATCCACTCAAACTTGTCCCTATTACTTATGACATCTAAACCTATAGCTAGCTTGGGTCGCCCCTATCATAGTTTAGTCATACTCTCAATGACTCATGTTGTCTGAATAGATTCGAATGGCTCTCAAGTGTTGTTATCTCATGATGACGCGGTTGAAGATTTGAAAGGCCAGGGTTGAGATATTTTAATTAATAAGTTCAAAGGGTATAACCTTCGCATGGCCAAATAATTCACCCAAATGTTTGATGGATATGGAGCGAAGGTTGGTGATATTCAGTTGGAGGTGACTAAAGAGTTTTTGAGTGAAGAAATAGGGATTCCTCTCTCCGGTTAGAAGTGGTTTAAGAAATTGAAGATTGACAAAGTGCAATGGAGTCTTTTCATGACTTCCAGAAATATTGATTGCTGTGAGAAAGGTATTCATGTTTCCTTACTTAAGATTTGGTGGCATGGTCTGTTATCATTTGTTAAACAATTTATTACCTATGAGGGTCATTATGACCTGTTTTTTCTTTACCATGTGTGATTGATTATGCACTTTATAGGCTTCCATTTGAATGTGTCATTTTATTTTCTAAGAAGTCTGTACAAAATGTCAAAATGATACAAGAAGCAGAGCTTCGACTCTAGCCTCTTTCACCATGGATTAATTAAAATACTGTTATTTAATCATTTGAAAACTCTAGGTGATGATTGGGATAGGTTCTTAGCAAGAAACAATTTTTTTATAGCCTTTCCTATAAAAACCCCTATGTTGGATAAGGATCTGTTGGAGAAACATTTTGATTTCTCAAGTGACAAGCCATATCCTTCAAAGAAAAACCCTTGTCATGAGGCAGTACCCGATCGGTTTTTACCTAGGCAACAAAATGTTGGATCCAAGTCAATTGAAACCACTGAGCATGAATTAGTTGTCGACCTTAAAGCCACTACAAACTCCGACAGTAAAGGCCCTCGCAAACAATCAAAACAGAAGCAAGCAGTGTTAGGGTTTCGAAATAAAAGGGTTGGTCGACTCATTTCAGGAAGTCTGCGTAATTGATTTAAGCCTCATTTGAGCTCGATCAATACGATCGCGATCAATGAGAATTTAGATCCTGAAATTAAGGATTTTCTCGCAGAAGAAGATCCAGATTGTCATAAGTCAGACCCTAATCATCCATACGACTATGTTAACAATACACCACCGTGTCTCAATGATATCAAGGGGTTTAATGGTATTAAGCTCAATCAAGGGATGACAACATGTAGTGTTGATGTTCTCGCACCCAATTATATGCTCCCTCGATAGATCGACCCTGTTGTGCATTGCGAGGTAAGCCTGCATTGGATTGGGCAGTACTATATTGATATGCCCATTCTCATGGAAAGAATTAAAGAACTCATAGCTCACAATGAATCATTGACAAAATAAAATCGTGACCTCAAGGAAAATGAATAGAGACAAGCCAAGCGTCTAAAGAAGACATGCAACATCATAATAAATAATGCAGACAGTGTAAAGGATGTAATCAATTCTGAGTTATCTTCATCCATATTAGTCATTGGTTTAAATGGTAAAATGGTTTCTTCCCTTTTATTATAGTCATGTTATTTTTTAAATCAAATCAGTTCAACTTGGATTTCTTTTACCAATATAAGATTGGCTACATAATCGTGAGATTTTGTAGCCAAGTCATTTTCATATAAAATTTAGTAATTATTTGTTAATAAAATATCTAACTTGTTCCCGTTTCATTTTTTAGGATATGGTATATCTGATGTTGATCTTATGGGATGGAACATGTTCGATCTAGTTGATTTGTTTCTCCTTTGGTTTATTTTGTAAATAGTTAAAAACTTTCATAAATTTTGAAGATATAGTTTGATCAAGAGTGGATCTAGGCCCTCTATATTTGTAATGTTTTAATCTTATGGGATCTTATCCTATCTTAGAAGATAGGGAGTTTAGATTTCAAAAAACTCTTTAAATACTCTCTATTTTGTAAATCAAAGGGACCTTGGCATGAAACCAATTATGAAGGAATGATTTTCAAGACTTGTGGAAAAACATGCAACTTTGGTCTTTAGTCCATTGCAGATGTTGTTTCATAAATTTTTTATTTATATAATCTTGATATATTAATATGTCATGTATCTTTAGACTCTTGATATGTTATGTTTCAGGATATCTATTTTACAATATTGTTCATGACTTGTTGTTCTAGATATTGAGACTGTGACCATTTATTCAATTTGAATATTAGGATTTCTCTTTGATATTTAATTGAACAATGAAATAAATGTGTTACACTAAGGTTTATCTGACTGTAATCATTTGTGATTATAAGATCACAGGATAAATTTGTGTTCCCTATTCTGTTATTAAACTTCGATTACCAGTACATGTTATGAATTTATTCAGAACATTTGTAGTATTAGTACATTGCATATTTATCTCATAGGCACGGTAGATGGATGATCTTTATTCACACAAAATCTCGGATACATGTCACAAACTAACATAAGGTTAGCTTCTTCGTGTTTTTAATTTCAGTCATTTATGTATTAATGAAACCAAAAAGTTTAGATCAACTTTTGACTATCTGTACATTTGTGTTTCATAGCCTAGCGAATTCATGATTTGTTAGATTCATAGAGAGAAAACAAAAAAATATTTGAATGTGCTTTCTTTATCTGCTTCTCAAAAGAAACTATTTTACATTGATTTCGTAAGTTTCTAGTAAAACTTACAACTTGTAAATGTTGTTCATAAATCAAATTTTTATGTTTTCTTCTTCTGCTTAAACACATTTAAAATAGTTATATCAGAGTATGTATATATATATATATATTTCAATTATTAGCATTAGTTAGTTATTCCTTTCTTTTTTTGTTTATTTTTTTTTTTGAATTTTAGATTGGCTAACATAGCCATTAAACCCGTCAAAACGAGTTACACCAAATGTCTTGGGTTACTTAAACAACCTTGGACCAGACTCGGTCTTCCAGTTGACGGTCAGTTAATTTTTCCCGCCAACAAATGGATCTAAAAGGAGGGCTTGATTGAAATTGATGGCATGCGGAAGTTGTAAGATTCCTTCCCCACATACTCGCTCTCTTGTAGTAACACGTAGTCACTCAGAAAATAATATTACTTCTGAAACAACAACTACCTCAAACAATAATCTTGATTTTCTCGTTGAACCATCAACACCAACTCCTCAAGGAGTCGATGTACAAGAAATTGTTCGTCAATCACTTATAAGGACACACAGTGCTTTGGCCCATATTAGGAAACCTTGTAGGCCTCTCAGTCAACCTTTAGATTTCTCGGACATCCAAGAACAACTTGAAGTAACTGGTCTTCTTTTAAACCCTTTAGGAGATAATACTACAGATCCTGCCCAAACCCCCACTTTTGGAGTTGGAGGATCCAATATTCCACCTTCCCCACCTCATTCATCTCCATCCTCTTCGGGAGGGGAGTCATATGATGAAGGGAGTTCCTCGTCTGAACGATATCAGCCTTCGACACCACCTACACCCATGGAAAACCAAAACAATCCCACTAGACCTGGCTCGATCAAGATTCCATGGCTGTACCTGTACCTGAACACCCATTGCCAAAACACCTAGAAAAATGGTTACCTAAATTTGATCCAGATTCTAAGAAATCCGTTGAATATCACATAAAGAAGTTTAGGTTGGCCATAAGACTTCGAAGTGTAGAGAATGAAGACGTAGTATGTAGAATCTTTCCTTATACTTTTGTGGGCAATGCCTCCACATGGTATTTCACCCAACAACCCCAGACCATTGTCTCTTGGGACAAATTCTTAACCTGTTTCTTAGAGAAATTTGGAGACGATAAGTACCCTGATGTCTTGGTTATGGAACTCTCCAGCCTAAAAATGAACCCTAAAGAGAAAGTAAAATATTTCAACCAAAGATTCCTTACGTTAAAGAATATAATTCCTACAGATTCAATGCCTGTTGAGAGTCTGATTGTTGCATATTACACCAAAGATCTACATAATAATATAGCAATTTGGGTTAAAAGGTCTAAAAAATCTACATTGTTGGAAGACTTCGAGGAAGCCAGCTAAATTGAAAATGATATATTAATCTTGAAAGACAATCTAAATAGTGAAACTGAAACAACTTCATATTCTAATAAGAAAATAGAAATCCTTACGAGACCTCCCCACGTCAAAGTTCAATTGGAAACTTTAGACTTGGAAAGCTTGCAGAAAGATTTTAAAAAAATATCAAATCAAGTCATTGAATTGAAGAGATCAACTGAGGAGGAATCCTCAAGAAAAGGGAGTTTTAAAACCCCTTTCAAAAAACCGTTTCCTCCCAATCGGCCAAACCAGACCACCGAAGGTCTCAATTTTGAAAGGTTGTGGTATGCTTTACAAACCATTCTTGAAGCACATGATAATTATGTACCTCTTGAAAGTTTAGAGGAAACAGTTGAAGAAGAAGTAGTTGAAGAAGAGGATTCATCTCCCAATATCTTCAGACACTTTTCTGACAGAATCGCTCAAGAAAACTTTGAAACTGTACACTTTTACAACACGAGAAGAAAAACACAAAGTAAACTGTCTTCTGAAGTGAATAATAATGTGCCTCCAAAACAGTCGAAACAAGTTGAAATAAAACAGATTTTAGTGGCCTCGGTCTTAGAATATGATTTGATTGATTATCTAAAAAAATTGAGGGCTAATATTTATGTTTATGAGCTTTTAAAATTTCCTCTTATTCTACAAAAAATGCTTCAAAATATCGCAAGAAACAGTAAGAAAAGTGATCCTAGTAGCAAGAAGACTGCAGAAATCAATTCTAAAACAACCAAAAAGATCCCCACTAAAACGACATCTGAACTTCAGGATAAAAGGGATCTAACTGAAAAAACTATATCAAATGTAGATAAAATTGTTTCAAAGGACAACGATGAAAAATCAATAGAATTCTGCTATTAACACTCATAAAAATGTCCCCCCTTTCTTATTAACTTTTGAAATTTTCAATAGAAATGTACATAATTGCATGGTGGACTTCGGTGCATCATCAAATGTGATTCCTTTATCTGTTTTCCAAAAAATTAATCCAGAAGTTCAACCTTCTAGTCTCAAAATCATTCAGTTAGATCATACGAACGTTAAGGTAATCAATGAACTTAAGAATGTTCTAGTTAGTTTATATTCTAATCCTAAAGTTAACCAAATTATTGATCTCCTTGTTGTTGACATCCTAGAAGTCTATGGTTTATTTTTAAGCAGGGACTGGTCTGAGAAGATGCATGGTTACTTTTCCACAGACTGGTCTCGTTTGTGGTTGCCGAAAAATGGACAGCCAAATAAAATCAGGATAAACCGTGAACACTATCTCAAGCAAACCGTGACCGATATGAATGATCCTAATGAACCTTTTACCACATCCATTAATTCATTTGAAATGTAGGGAATGGAATATTTCTTCAGTAACTTCATGACCGAAATCTCCCCCTTCACGGATACCGAGAAACAATCATAACTCACGAACTGTATTCAGTCACCAACTCTACCAAATATGTTGATCACTACTGACAAAGCTTAGATATGGTCATTGTACTTTAGCAGATCCAAATCCAAAGAAGGAGTCGGTGCAGGATGTGTACTCATTGACCCAACAGGTAATAAGACTTTCATTGATTGTCGATTAGAGTTTGAGATCACTAATAATACTGTCGAATATGAAGCACTCCTACAAGGGCTTAAGAAATATTTGGATACGAATGTAATAAATTTAATGGTGTTCGATGATACAAAAATAGTGGTTAGAAGTTACCAAATGAAGGTACAAAGTTTGATACATAAATTTTTAGCATTTAACATCAATTCCATTCCTAGACTAAGTAATTTTGAGGTTGACCTTTTGTCTAATGTCGCTTCTAAACTTTTTCCTGCAGAAGGTCTTTCTCTGAATGAATTTTCAATTCAATTATTGTTTAGGCTGTCAATCTCGAATAACCTCACCAATTGGAGAGTGTTCGACGATGATCAACATATCATCAACTTCTTACATATGGAGGACACTTTCCAAGGTGCAATCATCGATGAAGGAACTCATGATGAAAACCTCTGCAACTTCATAGTAATATCAGATCCTAGATCTCCTGAATCGACGCCTAATCTGGTAAACTCTATTCCCAGATCCGTTGTAAGACTATAAATTTTTTATGATTTACATGATAAATTCAGAGGGTCGGTCAATTGTAAAACGAACAATTCTTCCTTGACTTATGAAACGATAAATCTAGGGACTAAAGATAATCTGCAAAATATCAATTTGGGAACGAGAACCTTCGAACAAGAACAATCTTCCTTTATAAAACTGTTTAAAGAGTTCAAGGATGTTTTTTACTAGACATATGATGATCTAAAAACATTCAATCCTAATGTAATACAACATGTCATCCCCATGAAACCACAAATTCATCATTTTCAACAGAAATTAAGAAAAATGCACCCCAAATTAGAACCAATTGTCAATAAAGAACTAAATAAATTACTAAATTCAAAGATAATTTTCCCAATGAGGCACACACAATGGGTGTCTAATCTAGTTCCTATAAGTAAGAAAAGCGGTGAAATTTGACTCTGTGTCAATTTTCATAACTTGAACCGAGCATCTAATAAAGATAATTATCATGTTCCTCCAATGGAACAAATTATTCAACAGGTATCTGGTTCCGAAAGACTATTTTTGTTAGATGTTTTTTCGAGATACAACCAGGTCCTCATGTCTCCAATAGACCAGTTAAAAACCACTTTTTGTACCCCCTGGGTCACTTATGCCTACATGAAGATACCTTATTGACTCAAAAATGTCGGGGCCACTTTCTAGAGAGCAATGGAAATTGATTTTTGTCGCCTCATACACCAATTAGTAGTGGTCTATCTTGATGACATTACCATTTTCTCCAAAAACAAGAAAGATCACTTGTCTCACCTTAGGACTATTCTAGAACGATGCCGCAAGTATGGCATATCTCTCAACCCTAAGAATTCATTCTTTGAGGTGGAACAAGGAAAACTGCTTGGGTTCATAGTTTCTAATGATGAAATGATCATTGATCCTGAAAGAACTCGAGCCATTTCCAAACTCCCCCCCCCCCCGCTCTAAAAAATCAATGTAATCCTTTTTAGGCCAGATTAATTTTGTCAGAATATTTGTCCCAAGTTTTTCAGAAATGGTAAGACCATTACAGAATTTAATTAAAAAGGATGTTCAGTATCATTGGGGACCATAGGAAAGTCAAGCCTTTGATTCCATCAAAAAATCCATACTGGAAGCCCCTTCCTTGATGAGTCCTGATTTCTCATGAGATTTCACTCTTTACACTTTCACCTCCGATCGATCTTACGTTGTTGTGTAACAAAAAAAAATGATAAAAGAAATGAAATCCCTATTTCCTTCATGAGATCAGCTTTAAAGGGGATGAACTGAATTACCTAGTTGTAGATCAACAGGCGTATGTTGTTTTCAAAGCTGTGAAACACTTATGGGCATATCTACTGAAATCCAAAACTAAATTCATCATTCCTTACCCTGCCGTAAGAAAATTGTTAGTACAAAAGGAACTAGGAGAAAAATGAGAAAATTGGATGACATCGTTACAAGAATACAACCTCGAAATAACTCTTTCACAAATTGTTAGAGGTCAAGGCCTATGTAAACTAGTGGTTGATTCAGTTGAAGAACAAGAAAGTCAAATTAATATCTCAACTGTAAATCAGCCCAATGAAAATCAGATCTATTGCACACAAGTTGTCGCTAATTCTTGGTATAATGATATAAAATTTTATTTGACACATGGATCTTGTACTCACTATCTTGATCCTAAAAAAATAAGAGCAGTCAAGTTAAAATTTGCATCCTTCCAGCTCATAAACAATGTATTGTTTCGAAAAAAAATTGACGGTGTTCTTATGCGTTGTTTAGAAAAAGAAGAATTAGAAAAAGTGCTATCTGAACTACATGCAGGTGAAGTTAGTGGACACTTCAGTGGAGACACCACTTCTCACAAAGTTTTAATATATGGGTACTATTGGCCCACATTATTTAAATATACCCATGCATTATGTCGTAAATGTATAATCTGCCAAAGGCTATTGGACGAGTGAAAAAGGAAGCTTTCCCTTTGCATCTTGTTACTGTGGATTCACCTTTTCAGCAGTGGGGTCTCGACATCATAGGACCAATTAACCCTACTTCTTCATAGAAGCATAAATATATCATTACAACAATGGATTATTTTACCAGATGGTCTGAAGATGCACCTTTGAAAGTGGTAAACACTAATCAGGTAGTATCTTTCCTTAACTCAAATATCATTACTAGATTTGGTATCCCTGAATTTTTAGACTTTGATAACGCATCTTATTTCTAATCCCTCGATATGAATGTATTATCCTTAGAAAAAGGGACTAAATTGAAATATTTTGCCAGCTACTACCCCCAAGGAAATTGTCTAGCAGAATCAACAAACAAAAACTTGATCAAGATCATTAAGAGGACTTCTCTGAAAACCACAAGAACTGGAACAACGCTTTGTTTAATTCACTATGGGCTAATAGAGTAACACCCAAAGATTATGTTGGTAACTCTCATTTTTTTCTCATTTACGGGAGAGAATCAATCCTACATCCTCATGTTCTTCTCCCATCTCTGCAACTATTGCAGAAAGTCCTAGAAGATGTATGCCCACATCTAGATATTCGAATCAATTCCTTATTAAAACTAGAGGAAGTAAGAGCACAAGAAAAGAAGAAGATGGATCAGCATCAACAAATTGTGAAAATTTGGTTCGATTCAAATTCTTCTTCAGATGGGAACTTTGAGGTAGGAGATTTGGTTCGCAAATAGGATAAACCTCACGAGGGGAAAGGGGAACACACCAAGTTCCAAAAATGGTGGTTGGGACCTTTTGTAATCGCTGAAAAACTAGGTTCGATCTCTTTCCATCTACACAATTTGGAGGGACAACCAGACACCTTCCCGGTGAATGGACAATCTCTAAAAAGTTATTTTTTCTGATGATTCCAGATTCACCTTTGTACATAGTTTCTTTTTATTTTTTCTTTTGTTTTTGGGATTTTGGTTGTTTCATTTTGCTTGTTTTCCTTGCTTTCTAAATAAACTTATGTCTATGTCACCTTTTAGCTCATGAAGAGAAACTAGAATGCCTCATTATAAAGCAACATTCAAGGTCTTTTTAGAGCATCAATGCGGTAAATTGTTGAAACACAGACTAGCTAAAGAAACTTTATGTTCGAAGTAGGTTTCATGGTTTCACTTTATAATCATGAGCATACACGATCATCATTAAAGCTCTTTACTCTATCCTTGTTTTTAAAGAAAACAAATCAAGTATGCCTTCCTGTCCTCAAAATTTTTTTCCTATCAGAAAACTAATTTCATATCATAATGAAGGTTATCAAGCGAAAAATTAATGCTGAAAAATATCAAGTGTTCTGAAAACTGAAATTTTTAGCATCACCCCTCTCTCCTGAAGATCATTAAATTTATCAAACTGTATCTAGAGAGTTGTGGGAATTCTTTGTAAACCCGTCGAGATACTAAATAGGTCTGTTGGCAGTGGGTAAATACATGCATGATGCCAAGCCAACTTCATCGGGGTACTGAACAGGCCTGCTGGCAACGAAGCAATGTCGGGTTCAAGAAAATTATCGGGTATAAATTTTGATATTAATCGTAACTGCCCTTCATTTTGAATTTACAATTCTTGGACAGGGTAGAGGTGTCTGAGTGGGTTAATTGACATCCCTTCTGAGGCTATGGATGCCTGGCAGCAATGACCCTGTCAAGAGTATCAAATCCATTGGCTTGAATATTGTTGCTCTCATAATTAAAATTCGTCACTAGATTTCATTTGAACAAAGAGATATCTGAAGCTGGACTGTGTGATGTTTTCAGAATTTGATTGGGATGCTTGATTTTTTTTCAACTGTTCTTTAATCTTTAATCATTCTAATCATTCCTAACACGAACTTGTTGGTGATGTAGAGATAATTGCTTCTCCCAGTAAGTTACCACTATTGGAATCCCTATATGTTTTTTCTAGTTTGAACGATAAACGACACTTCCTGTATCTACCTTCACCTCATCCTATAAATATTATTATTTGGGGGTGATTATTGGATTATAAAAAGACGTTTGATAATTATTTTTTTATTTTTGTCTTGCATTTTCATCCTTGATTCATGACTGAAAGCATGAATCAAGCATGGAAACTTAATTTTGTATTATATCCCTATTCAAAGTCTGGTTTTTAAAGGTTCATTGTGCCTACATCTACTTCATATTTCTTACTTGAATGATTCTCCTTTTGAGTTTATCTAATATCCATATATTACCCATGTTGATTTGCATTTGGACTGTAATCTTATTTATTTGAATCCTTTGTAATTCAACTATAATGCAAAATATCGATTCACATTTCGATTGTAAAAACATATCCATTCCAACCCTTTTCAAATTGACTATATCCATTACATGACGTGGGAATTAAACACACTAGAATCGTATATTGTACTTCATTTTGCTGGCAAAATGAATTGACAAGATTCTCATTACGAGTTAAGGGTTTATGTAGTGCTATGCACTCAAAGATTTCATTACCTGGAGTGTTCAAAATCCATAACCGATTCCTTCATGTGTATGTTGTGATCGCGTAGGTGTTCTTCTTGTTTTGTTTCCACTGTATCCGCTCAAACGTTTCCTTGTTACTTTTGACATATAAACTTACAGCTAGCTTGGGTCGCCCCTGTCATAGTTTATTCATACTCTCAATGGATCCTATTGTCCGAATAGAGAGGAATGGCTCTCAAGAATTGCTATCTCATGATGATGCGGTCCAGGATATTAAAGGTCGGGGTTGGGATATTCTCATTAAGAAGTTAAAAGGGTATAACCTTCGCATGGCCAAAGAATTTTCCCAACCGTTTGATGGATATAGAGCGAAGGTTGGTGATATTCAGTTGGAGGTGACTAAAGAGTTTTTGAGTGAAGCAACAAGGCTTCCTCTCTTCGGTCAGAAGTGGTTTAAGAACTCGAATATTGAAAAAGTTCCCTGGAGTCTTTTCATGAATTCCAAAAAGATTGATTACTGCGAGAAAGGTATTTTTGTTTCCTTGCTTAAGGTTAGGTGGCATGGTCTGTTATCATTTCTTAAATAATTTATTACCTGTGAGGACCATTATGGCCTATTTTTTCTTTACCATGTGCAATTTATTATGCACTTTATAGGCTTCGATTTGAATGTGTCGTTATATTTGCTAAGAAGTCTATACAAAATGTCGAAAAGATACAAGAAGCAGAGCCTCAACTTTAGCCTCTTTCACCATGGTTTAATTAAAATACTGTTGGTTCATCATTTGAAAACCTTGTGTGATGATTGGGATGGGTTCTTATCTTGAAACGATTTTGTTACAAACTTTCCTATAGAAACCTTTATGTTGGATAAGCCTATGTTGGAGAAACATTTTGATTTCTCAAGTGACAAGCCAGATCCTTTGAAGAAAAACCCTCATCACGAGGCAGTACCTGATCCATTTTTACTTGGGCAATAGAATGTTGGATCTGAGTCAAATGAAACGACTGAGAATGAATTAGTTGTCATCCTTAAAGCCACTATAAAATCTGACAGTAAAGACCCTCACAAACAATCAAAACATAATAAAGCAGTGTTAGGACTCCGAAATAAAAGGGTTGGTCAGCTCATTTCAAGAAGTTTGCATAATCGATTTAAGCCTCATTTGAGCTCGATCAATATGATCGATATCAATGAGGATTCAAATCCCAAAATTGAGGATTTTCTCGCAGAAGAAGATCCACATTGTCATAAGTCGGACCTTAGTCAACCATATGACTATGTTAACAGTCTCCCACCATGTCTCGAGGATAACAAGGGGTTTAATGGTATTAAGCTCAATCAAGGGATGACAACATGTAGTGTTGATGTTCTTGCACCCAATTATATGCTCCCTCGACAGATTGACCTTGCTATGCATTACAAGGTCTGCCTACATTGGATTGGGCAGTACTATACTGATATCCCCATTCTCCAAGAAAGAATCAAAGAACTCATAGCTCACAATGAGTCGTTGAAAAAATAAAATCATGACATCAAGGAAAATGAATAGAGACAAGCCAAGCATCTAAAGAAGACATGCAACATCATAATAAAGAATGCAGACAGTGTAAAGGCTGTAATCAATTCTAAGTTATCTTGATCCATATTAGTCATTGGTTTAATTGGTAAAATGGTTTCTTCCCTTTTATTACAATCATGTTATTTTTTAAATCAAATCGGTTCAACTTGGATTTATTTTACCAATATAAGACTGGCTACAAAATCATGAGATTTTGTAGCCAAGTCATTTTCATATAAAATTTAGTAATTATTTGTTAATAAAATATCTAACTTGTACCCATTTCATTTTTCAGGATATGGTATATCTGATGTTGATCTTATGGGATGGAACATGTTCGATTTAGTTGATTAGTTTCTCCTTTGGTTTATTTTGTAAATAGTTAAAAACTTTCATAAATTTTGAAGATATAGTTTGATCATGAGTGGTTCTAGGCCCTCTATATTTGTAATGTTTTTATCTTATGGGATCTGATTCTATCTTAGAAGATAGGGAGTTAATATTTCAAAAAACTCTTTAAATACTCTCTATTTTGTAAATGAAAGGGATCTTGGCCTGGAACTAATTATGAAGGAATGATTTTCATGACTTGAGGAACAATGTACAACTTTCGGCTTTAGTCCATTGTAGATGTTGTTTCATTAATGTTTTGAATTATATAATCTTGATATATTAATATGTCATGTAGCTTTAGACTCTTGATATGTTATGTTTCAGGATATCTATTTTACAATATCGTTCATGACTTGTTGTTCCAGATATTGAGACTCTGATCATTTCTTCAATTTGAATATTAGGATTTCTCTTTGATATTTAATTGAACAATGAAATAAATGTGTTACACTCAAGTTTATCTGACTATAATCATCTGCGATTATAATATCACCGGATTAATTTGTGTTCCCTATTCTGTTATTAAACTTTGGTTACTAGTATAGGTTATGAATTTATTTAGAACATTTGCACTATAAGTCTATTGCAGATTTATCTCGTAGGCATGGTAGATGGATGCTCTTTATTCACATAGAATCCCAGACACATGTCACAAACTAACATCATGTTAGCTTCTTCGTGTTTTTAATTTCGGTCATTTATGTATTAATGAAACCAAAAAGTTTGGATAATATTTTCACTATCTGTACATTTTTGTTTCATAGAGTAGTTAATTCATGATTTGTTAGATTCATAGAGAGAAAAAAAACAAATATTTGAATGTTCTTTCTTTATCTGATTCTCAAAAGCAACTATTTTACATTGATTTTGTAAGTTTCTAGTAAAACTTACACCCTGTAAATGTTGTTCATAAATCATTTTTTTATGTTTTCTTGTTCTTCTTAAACACATTTAAAATATTTATATCAAAGTATATATATATATATATATATATATTAGAATTATTAGAATTCGTTAGCTATTCCTTTATTTTTTTGTTTGTTTTCTTTTTAATATTTTAGATTGGATAACAAAGCCATTAAACCTTCCAGAACGAGTTACACCAAACGTCTTGGGTTACTTAAACAACCCCAGACCAGACTTGTTCTTCCAGTTGATAGTCGGTCAATTTCGCCCGTCAACACGTCCCAGAAAAAAGAATGTTTGATGCGGTCATAGGTTTTTGTAAACCCAGAGTGCCCAACTGTGGGTGTAGCATGAAGCTTAGAAAATACAGTGGATTTATGTTTTGAATGTTTACTTAAATACAAACATCCTTTGTATCCAAGTTCCTCATTGAGCCAAGAGTACCCAGGGGAAACTGGAGAATTGGACTGCAATATTCGTATCAGATGTGAACTTTTTGGATCATGTAGCCATTCCTGGCGAACAACTTTGAGCCAATATGGTACAATGAGGGAGAGAGAAAAAAGTTACCCTTCATCTTCATATTTTCAAGAAAGTGCATCTGCAACCACATTGTCTTTTCCTTTCTTATAAATGATCTCAAAATCATATCCAAAGATCTTAGTCACCCATTTTTGTTTCTCTGGGGAGGAAAGGCATTGTTCCATAAAATACTTGAGGCTTTGATGATTTGTCTTAATTTGGAAGTGTTTCCCCAATATATAAAGGTGCCAAAGATCCACAACATGCAGAATATCCAACATTTCCTTTTCATAGATTGATTTTCCCAAATTTCTCTCAGACAATTGTTTCCTAGTAAAGGTCAAAGGCCGACCCTCTTGCATAAGGACAACTCCAATTCTTTTCCTGGAAGCATCACATTCCAGGAAAAAGGTCTTTGTGAAATCAGGAAGGGCCAGGACTGGAGTGGTGCACATGGTGATCTTCAAGGTTTGGAAAGAATGAGAAACTATTGGAGTCCAAGTGAAATAATTAGTTTTAAAGAGTGTAGTGAGAGGTGCCAAAATCTTTCTATAATTCTTAACAAACTTGTGATAATAGCCTTTTAAACCAAGAAATCCCTGCAATATTTTGAGAGTATTTGGGTGAGGCCAATATTGCATAGATTATATATTTTTAGGATCCACCCTAACATTGGCCTTTCCCACAAGATGACCCAAGTACTTGACTTTCGAGGCACCAAAAGCACATTTATATTGTTTGAGGAAACGTTGGTGCTAAGAGGGTATATGGAGAACTCAATCCACGTGAGAAATGTGTTCTTCGTAATTTTTTCTATAGATGAGGATATCATCAAAGAAAAATAAGACAAAATGATGGAGAAAATGATGGAAGACATGATTCATGAGGCTTTGTAAAGTGGAGGGAGCATTACACAAGCCAAAGGGCATGAACAAAAGCTCATAATGGCCCTCATGAGTTATAAAGGAAGTCTTAGGAATGTCTGCCTCTTTCATACGGATCTAGTGGTAGCTTGAACAAAGATCAAGTTTAGTCAATAAATGGGCACCACTCAATTCATCCAAGAGGTCATCAATGATAGAAATGTGAAATTTGTATTTAATGGTGAGTTTTTTGAGGGCGCGAAATTCAGGACACATGAGCCAAGAACCTTATTTATTAAGGACCATGACCACAAGAGAAGAGTAGGGGCTCATACTAGGAAGGATAAAACCTGCGTTGAGCAGTTCTTGAACCATTTTCTCAATTTAATTATTTTGGAAAAAGGGGTGATGATAGGGACAAATATTGGGAGGAAGGATTCTTGGGACAAGGGGAATGGAATGATCATGAACACCACAGGAAGAAGGGAGTCCACGGGGAGTGGAAAAAACCACTTGATGTTTAGAGAGGATGGACTGGAGTTCATGCGACACATAGGGTGTCTCAGTGGCTTGTATAGGATGGATTTGAGAAATAATGCCAGAATGACCTTTTTTGAGCATCTTTTCCATGCGATGGGAACTAATGATCTCCAGGGAACTAGAGGTGATGCCTTGGAACTTATATTGTTGGCCCTCCTATTCAAATTGCATCGTTAATTCCTTAAAATTCATGAGAATGAGATCCAAAGTCCTTATCCATTCTGCATCCAACACAATGTCACAACCACCCATGCCAATAGAGAATATATGATATTTCATATGGTAATCACCAATTTGGAGACACACATTTTCACAATGACCTCCACATTTCATGGACCGATCATTGGAAATCATGATTTGGAAATTATTGTCTGCAGGGAGATAGCAATTAGTTTCTTGGGAAATGTGGTGATGAATAAAATTATGGGTGATTCCACTATAAACAATAATGATGAACTTCCTATGCTTGATGTAACCAATTAGCTTGAGGGTTTTGGGAGAAGAGAAGCCAATGAGAGCATTTAGTGAAATGACTAGTTCTATTTCGGGAGGGTCTGAGGGAGGGTTTATGTCAGTGGGTTTAGGTGACACAGACACAAGGGGGTCCTCAACATCCTCTTTTGAAACATACTTTGAGATGGCCATAAAAATATTTTGTTCCTTACACTTGTGTCCCTAAAAATATTTGTCATCACAATTATAACAAAGGCCTCTGAGTTGGCATTTAGCCATTTTGGCCCTGGTCAATTTCTGGATCTTTAGTGGAGTAGAAGGAGGAGTGGGAGTTACTAGTTTAGTGCAAGGAATAAAATAGGGTTTTGGTTTTGAGAAGAGACAACCTGTTGTGCTTCCTTATATCTTTTAGTAGAATCCACCCAAATCTAAGGCCGAGCCATGAGGACATGAGAACTAATATCATCCTTAAAGCCACTGATAAAAAATTCTCATAAAAAGCATAAGACATGCCCTTTGTATGAAAATCTTGTCGCTCAAAAGTAGCTACAGAGTCTTCCATTGTGCCATATTGTTTCAACTTTGTCAAATGGCCTAAATGGTTGGTGTTAGTGTCAAAGAGTTCATAAATATATGCCACAAAGTGTGTCCAAGCCACATACCCTTGGCAATATTTTTTTCTCCATTACCATCATTGCCAACATTATTGATCTAGATGGAGAACACCATACAAGAGTTTGACCAACTCATCTGTAATGACATACAAAGAGAAATAATGTTGCATTTGAGTTACCGAGCCAATGGGATCTAATTCAACAAATTTGGTCACATCCACACATGCAAGGCATAGGTCACGCTGAAAATTATGGGAATGAGAGGAAGTTTCACCTTCGGTATGCAAACGTGGGTCAGATAAGGGAAGATCTACAGGGATATGAAGCTTGACACAAATCGTCGTAGCGACAGATTCAAGATGGGTAGTAATGTCTTGTTTGATCTCTTTTTTGAGTTCTATGATTGAGGAGGTGATGAAGGAATGCATATTTTGATTGATGGTGGCAATATTGGCACTGGTTGTTGCACTTGTTGTTGGATTTTCATGGAATTAGAGTGCAAGGTAGTGAAGTGAGCTTCCAAGTCTTGGCTATGGGTATAGGCCATGATGACAAGGGAACACGAAAAGAGGTGGGTGGGACCACTCAAAAAATGGGTAATGGGTGAAGTGTATGATGAATATTAGGGAGAGGAGTTGAATCCCATGGGGTAAATCCAAAATAAGGGTGTTGGAAGGGGGTCGGGTCCAAAAAGAAAAAATGCTAAAAAATGATAGGTATCACTATGATAAGGGAGAAGAGAGAAATCCAACATAATAGGTCTTAAATAATGGTGCCAATAGAATCCTGCGGAGTTATACTTGGATCTAAATAATACTGCAGTGATGAAATACCCAAATGCTTAATAGGAAGAAATGTGTAGTAATTTTGCAACTTGAATGTAGAATACCCAGTTGCATTGCAATAATCTTGTCTGTTCTATTTTTTTTTCCATACCAAGGGTTAGGTATTCAAAGGTTCTATAGACAAGGGTTTTCCCTGTGCTACAACTCTCTGATATATGTGTAGGGTCCAATAGTAGTACTCATACCAATATCTCGGAGAAACAATTAAGGAGGCTAGACTATTCCGTTAGTCATACTACCCGATTACCCAAGTACTAGAGAGTATCTTCCCAAGTGTTGTTCTCGGTGGAACTATAGTAGTTAGGTGGCCAATCGGTTTATCTATGGAGACCTTTAGGAGATCTAGGACGATCCCTATATAGGGGATGTATGATACACTACCACTCGAAGGGATACCAACATAGGTTACAAGGGTGGCCAACAGATGTGAGCTTAAGTAACATTTTTATTTCCTGCATGTATGAATCCCGGACTGTAGTTTTATGTGCATAAAGATAGATCTATGTAGCTTAAACACGTCAAAAAATGTCTCTACCCTGAAAAACAATTAACCCACAATTTTCTCCCGAGGAAGGTGCTCTAATACCGATTGTAATATTCCAGATATAAAAAAGTATGCAGAACAAAAATAAACAGCCAGAAATGGCTGATGAAAAAAAATATAACCAGAACAACAACACAATAATACCAAATGGATACCAGAATAACACCAGAAAGAGCACTTTGATTACTGAGAGCAATGTTCACTTGCCTCTTCGAGGGGGAAACCTCTAGCAGAGTAGATCTCTATTACAATAATATCCAAGACAAAAGTTTGCATACCCTTGAATATTATTTATACTAAATATTCCTATCAAAAGAACCATCTAGAGGAAGATCCTTCTAGAAGCGAAAGCTTCTATTAGGTCTTCTTACATTAGACTTATTCTTCCTTATTGCTATGCCTTATTAATATTGACCTTTATTACATGGAAATATATTATTCTATCTATGTGAGGGGTTAGGTCCCTAACACCGGGTGACCCTATGGGGAATGTGAGATGTAAAGTGATACTTATGAATATATTCTCCTCTAGTTCATGTTTCTAAGTGGAGAGTGGCTTGACAATGATATTTGGAGGTAGTTTGTAGTTTTTAGTTTCCAAGTGTTTGAATACCCGCAGAAGATGGTTCTACCTACCCGAGACACAAGAAAATAAAATATACAAGATAAACAATCCAATGGACAAGAAATTTAATCCTTTCATCCTTATTTGTAACAATAAACAGGTATATATATCACAAAGTAAAAGAACTAGTTACTGGATATTTAACCATCAAAATTGTCAAATAATTATTGGACTTTGAATTACTAAAACAATAGATAACTTTCCAATACTTAAGCATGAACTTTGACGGTAAATTAGGGATACCAAATGAAGTTATCAACAAAGTTTTAGGGAAGACTTATGTATGTAGTGAACAATTTCTATAGAATCAAGTTCCAATCATAAAAATCAACAAGCAAACTATCAAAAAGATAACCCATAACCAATAGAGCAGTAATCTAGGTTTATAAGTTAATTTGTATGGTTCAAAAGTGAGTAAATGATGAAATAAAGTGAAATTTGATGCATACCTAATGTATGTATCATTAAGTTTATTGCAACAATGAAATACTTAGCTAAAATACGGTGCCCTTAGGTCACAAGAAATCTTATAACATGTAGAAAAGATTCTAACTTGAACAATTTTGATATCTAGTAATTCTATGTATCCCAATGCAATGATTTTATTTCTCGAATGCAAGAGATTAGTGCCTTTAAATATTGGGTTATGGATTCTTTAAAAATATAAAGGTCTAGTTGTGTTATTTCCTTGGGGGTGTAATCTCTTTTACTCCCCAAGAAAAGAAAGACTAGCTAAGGAAAACACTAGGAGGGTGTAAGCCCTTTTACTCTTCCTAGTATTCATTTTTGTAACAATATATTCCAAGAACAATAGGATGGGATTATTGGGGTTGTATTCCCTTATAGTCCACAAAATATTATAAAATTAACCTCGTTACCAAGAAAAGAAGAAATAACATTAAACATTCCTTACCTATTCCAAGCATTAACAAGATAAACTCCTTTTAACCAGAACAATACACCATAAAAGAAAAAAAAATCCTCCAAGAAAGATAGTGCCTTAATTATTCATCCAATAGTGAAATAAAACCATAAAAAGAGATATTATAAAGAAAGTTAGACAAATTTCCCAAAGGGTTTGAAAATTTCAGCCAAGAATCCTCTCCAAGATGGGAGAGTTATCATATAAAAATGAAATGAAATGATCTTTATTTATAAAAATCCTACTACAAGTGATTGTCCACTTAATTTTAGGGTAAACCACAAAGTAAGTGGAAAACAACCCTTAATTTTCCATTTTACAGTATAAAATTCAAATTTAACCCTAGAATGCACATAGGAAACCCTAAAGAAGCATGACGTCATCCCTTTAGGAAATCATTTTGTCAGCTTTAGAAAATCATTGAGATTGGAGATGAAATGTTGGGCCTCCAAAGGAATACCTCTCAAGTGATAGGGTCCTCAAGATTCTCCTCTCCATCAAAATATTCCAAGTTCCAAGAAACAACACCACCACCACAAGCCCTAGCCCTAGAGTGACATCAAGCTCCTCAAAAGTGATGTTTTAGCCTCAAGAGAAAATGGTTTGGATCGATAAAGGTCGTATTATGTCTTCCATTCTATATCCTCAGGCATACGAAGAATAGAATCATCATTGAGTGTTCATATCATGGTATCCAACCCGTGAGCTTCAAGACCCAAGGAAGCCCAATATAGGCTTGTTCTTCCAAATTTGTCCACCAACTAGGTCCTGCAAAGACAATGAATGCTCCCTCCAAGGATCTCAAGTAAAATGCATCATGAAAAGTAAGTCAAATAAATAAAAGATCCATTTAATCATGTACATAAACACTACCTCATAAAAATAAACAAGTTCTCAAAGACCCTATGCAATTTTCCAATTTTAGGAATTGTAGGGTTGACAAGCGACCTATTAGGTGAATCACACCTCAAGTTTAGGAGTGTTTCCCAAGTTCACCCTCTTCAAGATATCTGGACAAAGTGACATGGATGTGTAAAATACTCTTGTGCATGGGGTTCATTACATACAAGGGACATTAGTATCTCATTTATGGGTTCCTTTGTAGAGGGTGTGTTGCACCTTCATTTTCAATGCAACCTTTATCCAAGCCCATTTATTGTCTTTTGTTATTTTTTAATGTTTGTAAGTTGAACAAAGGGTTGGAATTCTATATAAGAATGAAAAATAGTGCCCATATTGACTCTAACTTGGTCAAATCATGCTTGCCCAAGTTGAATTCATGTGTGGGTATTCTACCTAAGCATGAAAATCAGTGCCCACACATGCTCCACCTTGGTTGGCATTTTGCATATTTTATTTTTCATGGGTCCCATTATTTTCTTACGAGAGAAATTTCATTGTCCTAGAGATCCCTGGGAAAGAATATATAAGGTTCATACTTATATTTTATCGTTTTCGCACTGCAATCCTCTGGGCCTTCAACCACTTCTTCCCATGAAATGAGGAACAATCTCTTCTTGGGTTAGTACACCGAAAAATCCAAAAAGGTAAGGAGATGAGGGGATGAAGAGTGGAAAGTGACCAATATGGTCAGGAATGGTATTATGGATCTTCAATAGGACATTATAGTATCAACCCTATCCCTAAGGGTGACCCACTTACGAATTTTCAATTTCAACAACCAAAGTGAGACATGGAAAAGAGCATAATTTCCAAGAAGACGTTACATTGTCAAAATCAGTATAAAATGAAACAAACAAAAATGCCTCAAATATTGAAATGACACTCACCATAATACTTGACTTGTACCTCATGGAGAAATAACTCATGTCTTCTATAATCCATCTAGTGTGGTGGATACCCTCATGATGCATCTAGAATTGTGGTGGTGAGGTGGGTCTCTGTTTGTGCAAGTGGAAACTACTGGTCAAGTTGCCTCGCATTAATCCATATCTATAACCTGAGGGCCTAGAGAAATCATCTCCTTAGTTATCCCTAGATTTTGGGATAATATTTGGCTCCTACTTGGGGATGTCTACTCGTCATAGAGTCCATGAGAACCACAACATCTCCTGGTGGACCTGTTCCTACACACCCTAAAACAACAAACTGTTAAGTGTAGGATGTCCCACTTATCATTTTCCCATATAAAGATATCCAAAACTTCATAAATGAAAAATAATATTAGAATTTTTTTTTTTTTGCGTTTTTCATATATATAATGAAAAGAGAACCTGTAAATCAATAATGCAAGTAGATAAAAATGAAAATAAAAAATGAAATGCAACTAAACTAGCATGAGAAATCAATATGAAAATGCAAGAAATCAATAGGACCTACATACTTACCTGGGGCCTTGGGGCCCTAAACATCGAGTGATAGGTGATGTCAAGTGAATTCATACAGCCAATGCAACCACCTGTCCATTATTTCATCAAGGTATCTCCGTTTTTTATTAATCACGTAATACCAAAAATATAATTTGATCACATAATAATCATGAGCATAAACAAACATATAATCAATCATAAAATGAAGCCAATCGAGATGGGAGGGAGAAAAGAAATATTGTTGAAAAGAGTAACCACAAACATGTTCATACCCCAAATCCTGCCCAAAAGGATATCCACAAGACTGATCAATCCATCTCTGAAGAGGACTACCATATGTAGACAATGGCTCATCATCATACCCATTAGCACGATCACTACTTTATGACTACTGATGAGACATGAGAGATCCCAAGAAATCTCTATGATTTCTTAGAGAAGAATAAAAGAGGTAAGGGAGTGTCTCATGTCTTGATAAAGAAAGATGTATCCTCTTTATCCAAGAATCATTGTAAAAATATTCAATATGAAAATTCTTTCACTTTGTAGGGTGATCTTTTGGCTGCTCTAAGTTGGCCACAACCTGGTATCCATCAATATTTAAGAATGAAGGTGGTTGGTAATATTCATGAGCATGTTGAAATGAATCATCTTGGAAAAAATATGTGATCATATCATTACCAGGATTCCAAACATCTTAATCATATTTGCATGAATACCAATCCTTTGAATACAACAACTCAACCCCTTTTGTTTGAGAACTACCTTCAACATCGTAAATGGGATATTTATCAAAAGTGAAACAAACCACATCCCATCTATGCCTCCTGACATGTATGAAATCATCAATGTGTTGATAAACAACTTCATATGGGTTCTCCATGATATCTTATCATCAAGTGATAAAATGGACATCAATGTCTCATCAAGGTCTTCATCATCGACAAATTCTTGCCAAATTTCTTCATGGATATCCTCTTCAAGAACTTCTTCTGCAGGTGGTGGGTGATATTGTTCTTCAACTTCACACTCTTCCGCTATTGTCTCATCATCCACTGGAAAACCTTTTCTGTAAATGGAATATTTTATCTCTTTGAGGTTAGTCTGCAAATCCTGTGTAGTTGGCCCCCAATACCTGAGAAATTACTCAACAAGCATTGTAGAAGACTGGATACTTCTCATATCACACGAGTATACAAAACACTTCCTTTGACTTGAGTCTAGAGAAGATAAAAAAAATTCCATTAGTACACCCTCATGCATTACATTTATACTTGAAGCATACCTCATATAACTCACAACATGGGTGACTATTAGAGTTGGGTCACCATCGAGTTTGGGGAATTTTTCCCTCCACCTTGCACGGAAAAGGTTCGAGTATCTAGGGATATCTTGCACATTGAGAGAAGGGTATACCTTGTGGAAGTCCCATGATAAATCTTGTGATGCCATGGCTCCATTATCTGGGATATTTGTTCAATGGAGTCTCTAAATGAACTTAATTTTCATAAAAAATGGAGGGAATGGAAAGGGATGCTTCCATAAGTGGATTCACCATATGAGCTCCAAGAAGAACTTGTCAAAGGTGGAAGGGGAACATCCTTCAAATCGAGTCACCATGCAAGATAGGGGTAAAGGATTTGGGATGTTATCTTTCCAAAGTGTCGATAGGGCATGAAAGAGGATTCAAAATACTCCATGGAAATGATGCCAAAATGTTATCACGCAAATTTTAGGTTGGGAAAATACCGACCCAATCACATGGATGCAGATAATGGTGCGAGCGTTGACCCACTGTCACCTCAGATAAACTCTCCATAACTTATGTGAAGGAAGAATCTAATACAAAGGGGAGTCTTGGGTGACTCTAGGGTGAATGTGAGATGGAAAGTGATACTTATGAAGAGATTACCATATAGTTCAAGTAGCTAACTGGATAGTTTCTTGAAAACAAGCTTCATAGGTGGTTTATGGTTTCCAAATGTTTGAGTACCTACGAAATATGGTTGTACCTTCCCGAGAAACAAGAAAATACAAGATACAATCTAAACAATCCAATGGAAAAGCAAGTTATGTTTGTTGTACCAATTTTCAGTAGTCAACATGAATATATATCAACAAGTAAAATAATTAGTTACTACATATTTAGCCATCAAAATTTTCAAATAATTATTGAAAACTGAATTAGTAAAACAATAGATAACTTTCCAATACTCAAGCATGAACTGTGATGGTAAATTAGGGTTTCCAAATGAAGTTATCAACAAAGTGTTAGGGAATCCTTATGGGCATAGCTAACAATTTCTACAACAACAAGTTCCAACCATAAAAATCAATAAGTACATCGTCAAAATGATATCCCATAACCAATAGAACAATAATGTAGGTTTATAAGTCAATTTCCATAGTTGAAAAGTGAGTACATGATGAAATAAAGTGAAGTTTTCTACATCCGTAATGGATTTAGCATTAAATTTATTGTAGCAATAAAACAAGTTGATAAAAGACGACACACTTACGGAACAAGAAATCTTATAACATGTAGAAAATATTTCAACTTGAACAATTTCGATATCTCCTATTTCTATGTATCCCAATGCAATGATTTTACTTCTCTAGTGAAATATATTAGTGCCTTTAACTATTGGCTTATTGAGTCCTTAAAAAAATAAAGGGCTAGTTGTGCTACTTCCTTGGGGGTGTAAGACCTTTTACTCCCCAAGGAAAGCAACACTAGTAAGGAAAACCTTAGGAGGGTGTAAACACTTTTACTCCTCCTAGTATTCCTTTATGCAAAAAATTATTCCAGGACAAATATGATGGGATTCTTTTGGTTTTATTCCTTTATACTCCCAAATATATTAGCAAATTAACCTTGTGACCAATAAAATAAGTAATAGCATGAAATATTCCTTACCTAGTCCAAGAATTAACAAGATAAACTCCTTTTAACCAAGAAAATCCACCAGAAAAGCAAGAAAACTCCTCCAAGAAAGAGATTTCCTTACTTGTTAATCTAATATCTAAAGAAAACCATAGTAAGATATAATAGAAAGAGAGATAGAGAAATTTTCCAAAGAGGGAAAAAATTACAACCAAGAATCCTCTCCAAGATGGGAGAGTTATCATGTAAAAATGAAATGAAATGATATTTATTTAAACAAATCCTACTAAAAGTTTTTGTACACTTAATTTTAGGGTAAACCTAAAATTAAGGGGACAAAACCCTTATCTTTCCCGTTTACAAGATAAATTCAAATTTAACTCTAAAATTCACATAAGAAACCCTAAAGGAGCATGATGTCACCCCTTTAGGGAACAATTTTGGAACCTTTAACAAATCGTTGAGCTTGGAGATTAAAAATTGGGCCTCTAAATCCCTCCCTCTCAAGAGATAGGTTCCTCACGATCCCCCCCACCATAAAAATATACCAAGTGTCAAACAACAACAACACCACCACAAGTCCTATCCCTAGGGCGACGTCAACCTCCTCAAAAGTGACGTTTTAGCCTCAAGAAAAAACCATGGGTATAGCTAAAGGTTGGGTTATGCCCTCCATGGTATTTCCTCATGCCTCCAAAGGATAGTATAATCTTCCATTTTTCATATCTTGGTATCCAACCCATGGGCTTCAATCCCTAAGGAATCCCAATCTATGTTTATTCTTCCAAATTTGTCCACCAAGTACATCCTGCAAAGACAATTAATGCACCCTCCAAGGATATCAAATAAAATGAATCATGATAAGTAAATAAAATCAATAAAAGAGCCATATAAGCATCTACATCCAAACCACCTCATCAAAATAAACAAGTGTTGAAATACCCTATGCAATTTTCCAAGTTTGGGAATGGGAGGGTTGAGAAGCGACCTATTGGGTGAATCACACTTCACGTTTAAGCGTTTTTCCCAAGTTGAGCACTCTCCAAGACATGGGGAAAAAGTTACATGGATGGTGGAAAGACTCTTGGGCGTGGGTTTCATGACATACATGGGATTGTAGCATCTCATTGATGGGTTCCTTTGTAGAGGGTATGTTGCACCTTCATTTTCGCTGCAACCTTTTTCCAAGACCATTTATTTCCTTTGGTTCTTTTTTGATGATTCCAAGTTGAAGCCAAGGTGGGGCTTCTAACTAAGAATGAAAAACATTTCCCACCTTCACTCTACATTGGTCACATCATGCTTCCCTAAGTTGAATTCATGTTTTGGGATTCTACCAAAGTATGAAAAACAATGCCCACACATGCTCTACCTTTTCATTGGTCCCATTATTTTCTTATGAGACACTTTTTTTGGTCCTCGGGATCCCTAGGCGAGCATATATAAGTTTTGTATTTGGATTTTATCTTTTTCTAGATACAATCCTCTCGGCCTTCATCCCCTTCTTCCCATGAAATGATGGACAATCCCTTCTTGGGTCAGTACACCCAAAAATCCCAAAATCCAAGGAGATGAGGGGATGAAAAGTGGAAAGTGACAAATATGGTCAAGAATGAAATGATGTCTCATCAAGAGGACCTACCAGTGGAAAAACTATCCCTAAGGGTTTCCCACTTACTATGGTGCAATGTCAACCACCAAAGCGAAATAGGGAAAAAAACATACTTCCCAAGTGGACATTACATATTCAAAAGCAGTATAAAATGAAACAAACTCAAATTCCTCAAATATTGAAATGACACTCACCTTAATACCTAAATTATACCTCATGTAGAAAGACCCAATGTCTTCCGGAAGCTAATTGGTGTGGTGTATACCCTCATTATGAACCTAGAACTGTGGTGGTGAGATGGGTCTCTTTCTGTGCAAGTGGACACTACTAGTCAAGCTATTTCTCAGTACTCCATGTATGAAACCTTAGGGCCTCAAGATATCATCTCCTTAGTTATCCCTACAATTGGGGATAACATTTAGCTCCTACTTGGGGACATGTACTCGTTGTAGATTTCATGATAACCACAACATATCCTGGTGGATCTATGCCTACACACACTGAAACAATTTTTTTTTAAGTGTAGGATGGCTCACTCATCCTTTTTCCATATAAAGAAATCCAAAACTTCAAAAATGACAAGTAATCTTAGAAAACAATATTTTTTTCATTTTTCATGTATATGATGAAAAAAAAACATGTAAATCAATAATGAAAGTAGAGAAAAATGAAAATAAAAAATGAAATGCAACTAAACTACAATGAGCAGTCAATATGAAAATGAAAGAAATCAAGATGACCTACCTACTTACCTGGGCTTTGGAGCTCTAAGTATTGGGAAATAGGTGATTTCAAGTGAAGTCATACAACGAGTGCAACCACCTATCCATTATTTCATAAATGTATCTCCCCCTATGCATAATCACGTAATACCAAAAATATAAGTTGATCACATAATAATCATGAGCATAAATAGACATATAATCAATAATGAAATGAAGCCAATGGATATGGATGGGTGGGAGGAAATATTTCTTAAAAGAGTAATTGCAATCTTGATCATCCCACAAATCCCACCTAAATGGATAGCCACAAGATCGATCAATCCATATGTGAAGAGGGATACCATATGTAGATGATGGATGATATTCATCCCCATTAGCATGATCGTTCCTTTTTGAAGAGTGAGGAGACATGAGAGATCGCAACAAATCCCGATGATTCTTTAGAGAAGAAGAAAAGAGGTAAGGGAGTGTCTCATGTTTGGAGAAAGAAAGATGTTTCCTCTTCATCCATGATTCATTGTAAAAAGAATCAAGAGGCAAATGCTTTCACTTTGTACGGTGATCTTTTGACTACTCTAGGTTGGCCACGACCTGGTATACATCAATATCTGAGCATGAAGATGGTTGGAAATATTCATGAGCATACTGCGATGAATCATCCTGGAACAAATCTATGATCATATCATTACCACGATGTAAAAAATATTAATCATATGTGCATGAAGACCAATCATCTGAAGATGAAAACTCAACCCCCCTTTTTTTAGAACTACCTTGAATGTCGTAAATGGGATCTTTATCAAAAGTGAAACAAACCACATCCCATCTACACCTCTCGACATGTATGAAATCATCAATGACTTGATCAACCATGTAAGAGGGGTCCTCGACCAGATCATATTCATTAAGAGAGAAAATGTACATGGATGTCTCATCAAGATCTTCATCATCAAAATCTTCTTGAAAAATTTCTTCATGGATATGCTCTTAGAGCACTTTTTCTACAGATGGCAGGTGATATTCTTCTTCTAATTCACACTCTTCATATATTGTATCAACATCCACCAAAAAATATTTTCTATTAAGGGTATATTTGAGCTCTTGGAGGGTAGTTTGTAAATCTTGAGTAGATGGCCCCCAATACTTGACAAATTCTTCAACAATATTTTTAGAACATTGGATACTTTTCAATTCACACGAGTCTTCAAGACAGTTCCTTTGACTCGAGTCCAGAGAAGATACAAAAAATTACATTAGTACATCCTCGTGCATTATATTTATACTTGAAGCATACCTCATATAGTTCACAACATGGTTGATTTCTAGAGTTGGGTTACCATTGAATTCATGGATAGTTTCCCTCCACTTTGCAGGGAAAAGGTTTACGTATCCAGGGATATTTTGAATATCGAGAGAAGGGTATACCTTGTGGAAGGCCCATGGAAAATCCCATGATGCGATGGTTCCATTATCCGAGATGTCACTTCAATGGAGTCACCAAATGAACTTAATGTTCATAAAAAAATGGAGGGAAGGGAAAGGGAACCTTGCAGAAGTGGAGTCTCCATATGAGCTCCAAGAAGATCGCATCAAAGGTGGAAGGGGAATTTCCTTCAAGTGGAGTCTCCAGGAAATATATGGGTAAAGGATTTTGGATGGTATCTTTCGAAAGTGTCGTTAGGGCACGAAAAATGATTGAAAATCCTACCCGACGATGGCACCAAAATGTTATCGTGCAAACTTTACGTTGGGAAAAAACTGACCCAATCAACTAAATAGAGATAACGAATAGATACTTTACACATTGTCACCTCAGATACACCATTCCTCGCTTTGTGAAGGAAGAATCTGACACAAGGTGCAGTCTCGAGTGACCCTAGGGGTAATGTGAAATGGAAAGTGATACTTATTGGTGCAGCAAACAAAAGATGAACTACAAATAAAAGAGAAGATTATGGTTATCAAGTCTTGGCTTCTTCTTGGAATATATATTTGTGCCTCCGGAAGTGTAACATCGGTATAGTTTAAAAATATGCTACAATTTGTATTATGTTCTTCCCAAAAACAAGTGTGCAACATATACAGTTGATGGAATCAATCTATGGTGTACATCAATTTGACCAATCAAATAACTTTTACCTTTTCCCAACAGATCGTGACCACTCCTTACTCAATCTGACGGTGTAGAATCGATATGGTGTTGTCTAATTCTTGATCGACTTCGGATCGTGACTACTCATTGTTCAGTCTTGGCCGATGATCAATTTCAGATCTGGGAATAAGTTATTCTTTTTTCGTCTAGTTAAAAAAAACAGCATAATGCAGCACAGGAAGCTAGGTTTTCAGAGGTCGAAACACTCCATTCACAACAAGAAGTATTGCCAATGTAAATGAAAAACCACCATCGTTTACCAGACAAGGATATTGATTTGTTCTTGAGATTGATATCTGGTATTCACAATGATTTCCTCGGGTAAGCAAGAACGTTTTTATTCATCCCTTAATTTCAGGAAGCTCTAGTTGGTATCGACTCCCAAATCAGATAACGACTGGAACCCGTTCATATTATTTTATGACGCAGATACAGAGATTAAAAGTAGATAATAAATCCTACTTGCAAGCATTAGAATAACACTATGTATCAAATGGACAGTATACATTTGACATGATCCGTTTAAATCCTTTAGAAAAAAACTATTCATAAAAGTAATGGATTACATGGAACAGTCTTGGACAATTTTTCCTCCACACACAGAGAAACTGCTCTGTTTCTCTATTCTACCAATACCCCTATCCTCATTGACAATCTTTTCATTTATAGACTTATTCTGTTAAATCACATCCATGTAAATAGGATCGTATCTAGTTTAAAATAGAAATCTACAACGAAATCCTAACTACAATCACACACCTAACTCTCAAAGATTGGAGACTCTATTTTGTATATACTAGCCATTATTACAGCTCACACACCTCACCATCACTTAAAACTAACTTTTTCTAATCCAGAGCAAAATAAAAATAAAAAATATCCTTCTTCCCCATGCCGCTGCATCAGACTTTCGAGCTTGAAAAAATTCATAGACTCATGTCCATGAGGACCTCAACACAGGTGCCACTTTTCTGTAACATTGCGGTTGTCAACCATGTTGAATCTTCCACTGGATGGCCTATCCATTTAACTAAGTACTCGAAGTACTCTTTTCCTCTTGTTTTCTTTTTCACTCTCTTGTCCAAAATATTTTCTGGCTGTAGACTTAATTTAACTGGCATCTGCTTCTGTCATTTAACTTGTTGTCTAACTTCACTGTTGTCACCCTCTTCAAGTATTTCTTTTGTTGTATCTGCATTATATTTATGCAAATATGCAACATTAAAAATTGGATAAATTCCCATATCTGTTTTCAGTTCTAGTTCATAGACATTGTTTGAAAACTTCCTGAGAATTTTACAAGGTCCAATTTTCTTATATTTCAACTTATTATATTCTCTTTTTGGAGATCCTTCCTTCCTCAAGTGTGCCAAAACTAGTTCACCAACTTCAAAACTCTGCTCTCTCCTCTTCAAATCTGCTCTTCTTTTATATTTGATGATGCTATCTTGTAATTTCAATTTTACCTGTTCATGGACTTCATGCATTGTTGTAGAAAATTCCTCTCCATATGGACTTCTTTTCTTAGCTCTTCCTAAATCTTTGAGTTCATAAATACCTCTTGGATGCATTCCATATATAATATGGAATGGACTATGTCCTGTGCTCCAATTTGGGGAATCATTATAAGCAAATTCATCTTAATCAAGTGCTTGATCCCACTGCTTGGGATGCTCTCCAACTAAACTCCTTAAAATATTTCACAAACTCATATTAACCACTTCAGTCTATCCATCCGTTTAAGGGTGGTATGCTAAACTACAACTCACGTTTTTCGGAAGTTTCTTCCATGGGGTCCTCCAAAAATGCCCAAGAAATCTAGTGTCTCTATCAGAGACAATACTTTTTGGAAGTCCATGCAACCTTACAATTTCCTTGAAAAACATATTAGTCATATTTGTAGCATCACTAGTTTTGAAACAAGAATTGAAATGTGCCATTTTAGAAAATCTATCAACAACAACAAAAATTGAATCATGACCCTTCTGTGTTTTTGGTAAACCCAAAATGAAATCCATGCTAATTGAATCCTAAGGCATGTTGGAAATTGTAAGTGGTGTGTACAATCCTCTATTTTGGATTATACCTTTTGCATGCTAGCATATTGTACATTTATCCACAAACTTGTGTACATCTATTCTCATTTTTGGCCAGAAATAAAATGTTTCAGTGGTTCTAGAGTTTTATCATGTCCAAAATGCCCACTTAATCCTCCACTATGCTTCTACTTGATTAAGTTTTCCCTCATTGAGCATTTAGCAATACAAAGTTGATTACCTTTAAATTGTAAACCATCATGTATTATATATTCTAATCATGGAGTTTTGTCCCTTATTGCAGGATTTTCACACGCCTCAAATGCTTCTTTGAAATATGCATCATCTCTATATAATTCTTTCAGAGAGTCAAACACTGTAACATGTACTTGATTTCCTTGTGTTATCAAATCCCTCCTACTTAAAGCATCATCAATTTTATTGAATTTTCCACTAATATTCTTTATCATAAAAGTAAAATTTTATAGATATTCAACCCATTTTGCACGTGTTTGATTCATTTTTTGTTGTTGCATTATGTATTGCAAGGCATGATTGTATGAATAAAAGACAAATTCTTTAGGAAACAAGTAATGACTCCATTTATTCAGTGATCGAACTACAACATAAAACTCTTTGTCATATGATGATTATTTCTTCCTGGCTTCATTCAAATTCTCACTGAAATAGGCTATGGGCTTGTCTTCTTGGTTCAACACAACTTCTATGGCTTCTCCACTGACATCACACTTCACTTGAAATGGAAAGTTAAAATAGGTTTTTCAATGATCTTTTTCTTCAATAGCTGAAAGTTCCTTTCACCTCCAACAATCCACTTGAATGGTTGCCTATCCTTCTTAATGGTCTCAATTATGGGTGCACTAATCTTGCTGAAATTTCTTAGAAATTTCTTGTAAAAACTAGACAGTCCATGAAATCTTCTTACCTCAAAAATGTTCTTGGGTGGAGGCCATCCTTGGATAGCTTTCACTTCTTCAAGGTCCATCTTTAATACAAGTTTCGATTTAAGAAATAAACACTTTTTTAGATTTAATAGCAATTTCTCCTACTACAATTTCTTCAAGACATGACTCAAGTGCCTCATATGTTCTTCTTTGGACTGACTGTATATTAATATATCATCTAGATAAACTATGACAAACTTTACAATAAAGTATTTCAACACCTCATTCATTAATATCATAAAATTACTTGGTGCATTTGATAAGCTAAATGGCGTGACAAGCCATTCAAACAACGCATCGTTTTTTTTGAATGTTGTTTTTCACTCATCTCCCTCTCTGATTCTGATTTGATCATAACCACTTTTCAAATCAATCTTGGAAAAATACCTTCACCCTTTACACAGTCCAGTAAATCATCTATTCTAAGCAATGGAAATCTATATCTGATTTTTATTTTGTTGATGACTCTTGAATCAATGCACATCATCCAGTTTCCATCCTTCTTTGGGATCAAAACTGTTGGTATAGGACATGGGCTAAGGATTTCTTTGATCAACCCTTTATCTAACAAATCCTGCACTTGGGTTCTAATTTCTTCATTTTCCTGAGGTCTCATTCTATATGTAGCCTTGTTTGGTAAGTTTGATCTAGGCATCAAGTCATAATGATGACTGATAATCCTCTTAGGTGGAAATTCACTTGGTAAATCATTCACTACTATATCATGAAACTCATTTATAATGTCTTGAATTTCAATAGGCAGATCCGTAATTTTAGTAGTTGTAAACACTACCCTAGGTTTACAAACAAAAGAAAAATTCACCTCATTATCCTCCATCTACTGTAGAAATTCCTTGCCACTCATCAGCAAAGCTTTTAGGTCATTATTTCCAGTTGTCTCTCTTTCTTGCAATGGAAAAAAAATTGATTTAGCACATATTTTTGAAACTTGTAGACATTTTTCTTACCTTTATGTATGGCATTCCTATAATATTGTCAGGTTATGCCCAATAAGATGTGACAGAAATCCATTGGCATAACGTCACAGAGAATTATGTCTTTATATATGCCTACTTGTAAATCCACCTCACATTGCTCATTTACTAGAAATTGATGGCCCTTTTGGAGCCATGACACCTTGTATGGTGTTGGATGCTTTACCTTGTTCAGATTTAACTTTTCCACCAATTCAGTGGACACCAAATTTTATGTACTTCCGATGTCAACTATTACCTTGCAACACTTTCCTTTTAGTTTGCACATTGTCTTAAGCAATGGCTTCCTCTGAGATGGTTCAACAACTCCCTTCTCTGATTTCAGTAATACTTTCTTAAACAAAAGAGACTCACCTATCTCAGGTAGGTTTTCAACCTATTGCTCCTTCATTTCTTTCTCCACTCTTGGAGCAACACAAAAATTTCTTGAGCCTGTGTTCTTGTTCTCTGGACACTCAAAATATCTATGTCCCATCTTTCCACACTTGTAGCATTTGAATTCTCTTCCTATGCCTCGGCCTTTACCTCTAGGGGAGAACCTTCTTTCTCTAAAGTCATCCTCTTGATGTCCTTGATGACTTGAACCACTGGTTCCTTCTCTTTGGGTTGTAGATCTTCCTCTACTAAATTGCTGTCCTCTTCCTCTGTTAGGACCTCTTCCTCTATTTGACTTCTTCTGTGCAATATTGTCCTCTTCTTTCAAATCAATATGGTAGGATTATTCTACTTTCTTTGGAGTCAACATGCCAATTTCATCTTGAATATCCATTCTCAAGCCATTCATAAATCTAGCTACCTTTTCCGTAGTATCTTATACATAGCCTGCTCTTATAGTCACTTTGTAAAACTCTTCGGTATACTCTCTTACGGACATCAACCTTTTCCTAATATTTTGCATGTGTCTAAATAAAGAGAGTTGGTAGTGTTGGGGTAAAAAATTACCTCGGATTTTTGCAATCATTCGGTCCCAACTCTTGATATTTTTCTTGTTATGCCTTCTTCGTTCTTCCTACACACAGTCCCACCATAAAGATGCATGCCCTTTGAGCTTTGTTACAACAAACTTCACCTTATTTTCATCATTCATCTCCTCATAGTCAAATAACTTATCCATGTCATTGATCCAATCGTCGAGTTCTTCAATATTCAAACCACCACTATAGTTTGATTCCTTAGGTCTTGAAGTGGATCCCAAAACCTATTTCAACATCCTCAACTATGTTGGTTCTTGAGCTATAGTTTCCTCTATTAAGTAAATAATGGAAACTAAATGTATGTTAATTGATTACAGGACCTAGAAACTTTCATTTCTTTACCATTCATTAAATTACAGCAGAATCAATACCTGGATCCATTTGTGCAGGGGAACAGTGAAGTCTCTGTTGCGTTTTCACAATCCTCTGCAGAACCCTTGCACAGAACAGGAATGGAGACCCTCTGCACAGAACAGGAATGAAGACCCTCTGCACAGAACAGGAATGAAGACCCTCTGCACAGAATGGAATGAAGACCCTTTGCACAAAATGGAAATCGAGTTTCTCTCTCTTACCCTGCTGCCATACGCACTTTCAGATCATTTTCGATGGGTATTCTGAAGGTTCTTTTAAGGGAAGAGAGAGGACCGGTTTCCCCAAGACCGTTATTCTCCACCTGTCCATCAGAGTAGGAGATTCGACAACATTTCTGAAACTGTTACCAGAACCTCCGCAAAACTGTAACGGCTACCAACACATCCGTCTCTTCATATGGGTCATTAAACACTAATTTAGAAATTAGTCTTACATTCTCCCACTTGGCACATATGATAACTTAATGTTAGAGTTTAACAGAGTAGACATTAGGTGAGCCATAAGTCATATTCATCTTGGTTTTCATTTTGGTCATCATAATACTATAATTAAACAACCTAGTAATGTGAGTCGTGAGGGTTCCATGTCAATAAGATGACATAGTCCCTTTCATGTACCACAACATCAGTAACTCGTTTAAATTAGTCTGTAAACAAGGAGAGATTTCATAAGGTCCAACAATAATGTCCCTTGTCAGAGACTATTCCTGTCATTATACATTTATTCTCATACATGTACGTACACATTTAAAACAAGATTTATCAAACATAAACACCTTTATTAAGATCTCAAAGTGTCAAATAAGACAAACAACATTATGTGATCCATTTCATAAAAGTAGCAATTGTTATGTGCTACGTTCAATTCCCA
>JZKD02S0055627.1:764272-798867 GCA_000966675.3 Picea glauca | reverse complement strand
GGTGAAACTGAACCTGTTCTTTCCAATCTGAGAAATTCATTCCATTCAAGATCAGGACAGAAGAGGCATGCGAATGCAGCGACACAGGAACTGATACTGCAATCATAAATACATGCTATGTGACATTAATGGTAAGAGTTATAAGAAATTTGAAAATCATGGTTTAAACAATAGTGAATAGTATTACCGTGACCTACCTTTGGGCTAATCTTATGGTAAACTATTTAACAATTATGGTGATTTCCTTTCACCTAATAGGACTGATTGATAAAATATTCACAACTGAGTAGGTATGTTACCTTTGAGTATCCATACTGGTCTCAATTGTGAATATCCATCAATCATCCTACTCCAATTAAATAATCTTTCAAAAATTTGGTGCAACTTTGGGCCAACCTAATATTCTTGTGACTAAATAATTGTGATTTGCAGAGTTATCATTTTAATACCAGGGGAAACAAGTACTAAAATTCAGTAATTTGACTTAATATCTACGAGTCTTTCCAGTTGGACCACTTTGGTGGCTACCAAACTGTCTCTTAATATAGACCTTAAATCAATGTAACGACTCTGCATGTTGATTCAACAGTAATGTGTTTAAACAGAGTGACATAAAACATTCTGTCATCATAAAAACACTCTGGCAGTAGGGTAACAGTAACAGAAAACAGAAAACAGAAAGCAGGGTAACAGAAAACAGAGTAACAGAAAACACTCTGTCATCATAAAAACACTATGTCAACAGGGTAACAGAAAACACTATGGCAGCAGGGTAACAGAAAACATTATGTCATCATACTTATAGCAAAAGAATGTATTCAATATAATAGAGTGACAGTTAATTTCGTCTGTCTATGATTTGCACACTGTATACCCTAAATTCATACAGTGGCTTTAAACTGGTCTATCAAATGCATTCACAAAACTTATATACGATTTCTCAGAATGCATTTGTCAAATAAAAATTAATGGAAAGAGAATAGAAAGTTCTCTACGCAGGCTCTGATACCACATATTAAGTAAATAATGGAAACTAAATGTCTGTTAATTGATTACAGGACCTAGAAACTTTCATTTCTTTACCATTCATTAAATTACAGCGGAATCAATACCTAGATCCATTTGTGCAGGGGAACAGTGAAGTCTCTGCTGCGTTTTCACAATCCTCTGTAGAACCCTCGCACAGAAAAAGAATGGATACCCTATGCACAGAACAAGAATGAAGACCCTCTGCACAGAACAGGAATGAAGACCCTCTGCACAAAATGGAATGAAGACCCTTTGCACAAAACGGAAATCGAGTTTCTCTCTCTTACCCTGTTGCCATACGCACTTTCAGATTGTTTTCGATGGGTATTCTGAAGGTTCTTTTAAGGGCAGAGAGAGGAATGGTTTCCCCAAGACCGTTATTCTCCACCTGTCCATCAGAGTAGGAGATTCGACAGCATTTCTGAAACTGTTACCAAGACCTCCGCAAAACTGTAACGGCTGCCAACACATTCGTCTCTTCATATGGGTCATTAAACACTAATTTAGAAATTAGTCTTACATCTTCTTCTTGAGATTCTTCATCATCACTAACATCATTTTGATCCCTTTCTCTGTAACCTTATATTACATCCATCCTTTCTTCCAAACGCTGCATCAACCTCATCACCTCATCCTTTGCTACAGGTATTCTACCTCCTCCACCTCATATTCCAACCCTATAAGCCATAACTTGATATGAAAGATTATTCTGAGATATTAATTGATGCCCTTGGTCTTCTAATAATGATACTGGGGATAGATAAATTATTCGCCACATACATTAACTCCCAACTCAGTCAAATAAGAATCTTCTCTGATACCAAAAATGGTGCACCAAACAAAAGATGAACTACAAATAAAAGAGAAGATTATGGTTATCAAATCTTGGCTTCTTCTTTCAATATATATTTTCACATATGTAAGTGTAACATCGGTATAGTTTAAAACTATGCAACAATTTGTATTATGTTCTTCCCCCAAAAAAGTGTGCAACCACTATCGTTGATGGAATAATCTACGGTGTACATCAATTTGACCAATCAACGAACTTTTACCTTTTCCCAACAGATCGTGACCACTCCTTACTCAATCTGACAGTGTAGAATCGATCTGGTGTTGTCTACTTCTTGATTGAATTTGGAATCCGACCACTCATTCTTCAGTATTGGCCGATGATCAATTTCAGATATGGGAATAAGTATGCTATGTTTGTCTAGTTTAAAAAAAACAGCATAATGCAGCACATGCAGCTAGGTTTTCAGAGGTCGAAACACTCCATTCACAACAAGGAGTATTGTCAATGTAAATGACAAATCACCAGCGTTTACTAGACAAGGATATCGATTTGTTCTTGAGCCTGATCTTTGGCCTCGACTCTGCTATTGACAATGATTTCCTCTAGTAAACAACAACATTTTTACTCATCCCTTAATTTCAGGCAGCTCTAATTGGTATTGAATCCCAAATCAGATAAAGACTGGAACCCCTTAATATTATTTTATGACTCATATACAAAGATTAAAAGTAGACAACAAATCCTAGTTGCAAGCATTAGAATAACACTATGTATCAAATTGGCAATATACATATGACATTATCCATTTAAATACTTTAGAAATAAACTATTCATAAAATGAATGGATTACATGGAACAGGCTTCGACGATTTTTCCTCCACACGCAAAGAAACTTCTCTATTTCTCTATTCTACCAACCCCCTATCCTCATTAACAATCTTTTCATTTATAGACTTGTTATATTACGTCATGTCCATGTAAATAGGATCGTATCTAGTTTAAAATAGAAATCTACAATGAAATCCTGACTACAATCACGCACCTACCTCTCAAAGATTCGAGACTCTATTTTGGATATACCAACCATTATTACAACTCACACACCTCACCATCACTTAAAACTAATTTGTTCTAATCCAAAGAAAAATACAAATAAAAATACAAATAAAAAATAGGGTAAGATCATGAAGATGGGTGTCTATTTTGCATGTTTTATGAGGAAAAAAAACTATATTTTCACAAGTTCTTCAATATCCTGCATACAAAAGTATTTTTTTTTTATTTATAATTTCACTTTACAGTAAAAACAAAAGTTGTAAAGAATTTTGTTAGCTTTCCAATGACTATTTTTCAAATTGTTTTTATTAATATTTGATATGTCAATTTGACAATTATTTAACAATATGTTCCTTAAACATGAAAGGAATGATAATGAGTTATTTTCCCGCCAACAATGTATCTATTATTAAACTTTTGTTTTTAACAAACTAAATATACTGCAACAATCTACAAAGACTCTATTTTATTATGGCTATAATTTTGAATCTAACAGATGAATATTATAATTTCTAGAATTTTTTTAAGTTGACCAAGCTGAAAACATTGTAGATTTTAAACACATGTTTCACCCCGCCTTGTATCTATTTTAATTTTTACATAAAAGTAAAATCTAAAAATACCCTTTTCAAAAGAACAATTTAAGGATTACAAATATAATTTTTTCTAAATATAATATGAAAATATTATGCAGTGATTTAATAAAAAAAAAAAAAAAAATTAGATAAAAATAATGAAAATGAAAACAAATTATAGGAATTGAAATTAGATTCAATTTTGCAAATGTTGGTGTCATTTTCGAAACCAAATTCTGATTATTTGCAGGAGTCCACAACCTCCAAAGTTCAATTAAGGTTGGGGGAATTCTCTGGTTTTTTGATACAGTCCTAATTTCTAGTTTTCAGCCGAAACAATCTTTCGGCCGAAAAACTAAATTCTAACGGAATTCGACAAAATTAAACAACTTCCAATCTTTTCGGCCGAAAGATGGTTGAGCGAATTACGTCGGCTAGAAAAAATGAAAAGACATGTCGTATCGTTTCATTTTGTGCCAAATTGTATAAATACGCTTTCGGTCGAAAACATTTAACACAATTCATTGCTTGTTTCATGGTTTTCTAAATCACCTAAACAAAATTTCGAATCATCTTTTTCATTTTTGTTGAATAAGCTAATTGATGTTTGTTCAAGTTTTTATTGGAATAACAATTGATATGTTGAAAGATAAATGTTGAGCATTTTTTCAAGGTGAAGTCTATGTTGAACTTAACTTGTACAAATAACTATGATCATGGGAAACAAAAGTTTGCGTAAGAGAAAATTTGATCACACTCTAGATAAAACTCACCATAACGATCAAATGAAAGAGCATTATTGGAGAAATAAACGAGAACGTGCAAATATTGAATAAAGGAACAATGATAATGTAAATAGAGATTTTCAACAAGAAGAAGTCCAACCAGGTATGCAAGCACATATTGTCTATATTAAAAGTATAGAATTCAAATTTAAAATATTGTTTAATATAATTGATTGTAATTACGATTTGATGTTTTTCAATAAACATAAATAGATTTTTCTCATAATGTCGATGAAGACGATGAAACACCTATAGGTATGTACATAAATTTAGATAATACAAGATGAACACTTGTATATAGTTCAGTGAATTTATGTTTGGGTTTTATTTTTTAATATAAACTTTAAATTGAAATATGTAGGAGAATCTATCAACATTGATAATGAAATATTAGAAAATGTTGATACTGAAAAATTTGTGAATAAAGAAACTAATCATTATATAAGATATCAAACTAAGAATGTGTATAATATTTTTTTCAAAGATGAATCAGTAACAGTACAAGATCAACTTTTACTCTATCTAATAAAGCCAAGAAAGTTAAAAGAAGCTACATCATTATTGAGTATTCAAAATTCGAAAAAAGATGCAAAGGTGAAACATAATGTCTTTGAAAATATAACTAGTGTATTAAAAGCTTTTGGAAAATATCGAAAAAAAGATTTTAGTGTTGCACATAGAGTGATACAAACAACAATTGTTTCATCTAGCAATATAAAATATAGTTTCACACGACACATGGAAAAAATGATGGGAACGTCAAGAAAAACATTGTACAAACATATAAAATTTTGATTGCAAATAGATGCAAATGATGAACTGGCTTGTTGGACAGTGATTTCTAGACAACCCTACAAAGATAGACTTGCAAAAAATGTTAAAGAATTGGCCTGTAATTGTTGGTTGACAGAATCTCGTGTTTCACCACATACAAGGGATGTGTTGCGATGAAGAATAGAATGAAAAAAATATGAATAAAATCCAAAACATATATTTCCAATGACACAAATAGAATTGTTCAATAAGTTTAAAGAAGAGCACAAAGAAGTTAAAATTTCCATCAATACATTTGTGCAACAAAAACCATGTTTTGTTAGACCCATCATTGTTCGTGACACTTGTTGTTGTCGTTATAATGTGGAATTTGAGTTTTATTACGACACTTTTCTTGATTTTGGTAAAACTTTATGGCCAATTTCACCTCTTCCTTCCACATTCTGTGTTTTTATAATTGAAATTCTATATGAAAGAGAAGGTGATGAATTATTTTACAAAAAAAATGTGTTGGTGGAAAGAAATGTGATCGTTGTGGAAATCTAAGTTTGTTTCACTCAAAGTATCCTATTTATATGAATGATCAACCATTTTCTAATATAACAGTCAATTGGAAGAGATATGAATATATCAACAACACGGCTCTACAATCTTCAAATGTTATTCCCAAAATAATTGATTTGAATGTAGAAAAAATCTCTGTGATAGATTTTTTGAAGAAGTTCGAGGAAGAAATTTATAAATACACCAAGCATTCACATATATTTCGATGGAAAGACCTACAATTCAAAAAATCCCGTGAAGTGCTTCCACTAGGGACAATTTCGTTTGTAGTTGATTTTGTAGATAATTACACATTCACTGCACAAAAAGAAATACAGAGTGAATATTATCATTCTGATCAAGTCACAATATTTGTCCATGTTCTATATAGATATGCTCAACGGATTCTTGATAACATAGAAATCACCAACAACAATCGACATGTTATTAAAGAATATCAGTTTTATATAAGTGATGATCAAGCACACGACACACATTATGTACAACATTGTTTTGATAAATTTATGATTCATTGAAAGAATGCAGGATTAGATTCGATCAACATTGGATATGGTCAGATGGGTGTGTAGGTGAGTTAAAACATTCATGATCATTCTATTGGTTATGTTGTCTTCATAAAAAATCAAACATTACACATTGTTGGAATTTGTTTTAGACTAGTCATGGAAAAGGAGAGCATGGAAGTGCAGGGTCATGTGTAAAATGAGCACTTCGAAGGTATCAGATGAACCCTCATGTCGATCAATTTGAATCCGCTAATCAAGTTGTTGAATGGTGCAAAATGGCTCTAAGCCATGAAAATAATTCATCAAGGGATGTGTGCAGGTGTGTCTATATATACATGTTACACATGTACACATGATATTTTTATTTGAACCTGGTCAAATTTATATTCAATCTTCAATCATTTTCTTGAGAGATTTCAAGTTAACAAGTTCTTGTCTTGTGCATGTTTTTTTTGTATGTTGGAATCCAATATGTAAATAGATCAATCCCATATGAAGTCGGTACAATACATGGGACACGAAAAAAAATATTCAGTTAAAACACAATGTTATCAAAATGTGTCTGCATTTGATAGAATAAATGAGTCTTGTTTCTGTTCAGTTTGCATAGAGGGCACATAATCCATAGATATTTGTGAAAACGGAAATGAAAAATATGTTAAATCTTGGAGACATACCAAACTTAATATAAAAGGGAAAATGCCACTCGCAATCTCATAGGAGATGGAATCAAATGAAACTATAGTGTTCGTTGATGACGATATAGTTTTTGATCTTGTTAGAGAATGATGCAGGAGCATCCACACCTCATCAAGCGAGCCAGTGCGAGGAGAAGAAAAGATAGCTGGAGAGCGCCAGCATTCAAACTTTGAAATATTTTGATATTTGGTGCACCAAACATTAATGCATTGGTGTAATGAAGCGCACTTGTACATTGTAACGGACCTTGAGCAGATAAGCTCTCGTCCTTAGGTAGCTGAGGCATTTATTAGATTTAATGCAAGTAGATAAATTAATTAAGTCTAGATTAGACAGTTTTTCTTTCGAGAGGGAAAACGGAATATAGGCACCCTCCTTTGTATTATTGTATTAACATATTCGAAGCAGCATTAGAATTCAGGAGCAAGGAGCAGAGAAGAGCAGAGAACTGGTGAAGAATCCCCATGTACAGATATTGAATTAATAGGAAAGCTTTGATTCAATTCCATGGCTGTGATTTTTCTCTGTGTGTTGTTGATATTATGTTGTTGCATAATTGCTTCTTGTTATGCCTTCATTGTATATGTTGCATATGTAATTTCATGGCAGATTAGAAATCTGGGAGAGAGGCGAGAATAAGTTTCAAGTTGTTTCCCTGTTCGAGCCAGGAGATTCCTGCATAGAGTGCAGTCGAATTCCTCCGCATAGAGTGCGTTGAGGGGGATCTACAGGTAAACTCTTATTCTCCTCTACCGGAATTGTGTTGGGTTATTCGAACCATGCAGGTGAAGTGCAGGTCGAGGTGGAAGTCCCAGTGGCGAAGCTGAGCAAAAGAGTTGGATATTGCTGCTGCTGCCGGAGTGCGCAGGGTCAGAACCTTCAAACACTTAGCGTGTTTTGAATATTTTCTGCAAAGGGTGCATGCAAGAACTTCTTCCTGAGGGATTTGAAGTCGTGAAGCTCAGGAGATATATGCCCTCAAGTTGCGGAAAGGAAATGAGGAGAAGTTGCATGAGCATATTGAGCGGAAAGGTCGAAGGCTGACGAGTCGTCTCTTGGAGAGACAACTCTTGTTCGAGAACGCAGCAAGGAGGAATATGGACGTGAAGTCTACAGTGCAAGCAGAGAAGGTTTGGATCTTGGGAGAGTAGAAGCGTTGATCGGGATCACGAGGAAGTGTGACTTGACTTGTGGATTCGGGCGAATCGACAATTCGTGAGGTGATCTCGGGATATCGGGTCTCGGGAGTTGAAGAGCCAAGCGACTGGTCTCATAAGTCATGAGTTTGCGAGGAGACGAGGTAGCGATACTTGGGTTTCGACGACTCAGGCCTCGGAAGTCGAGGTGAAATTAATTCGAACTCGCGAGAAGCGAAGCCATGAGATCGCGAGATCGCTAGTCTCGGCATCTCGGTGCATCGGGTATTGGGAGTTGGAACCCCGAGGGGTTGGTGATGCGAGAGACAAAGTCTCGATCCTCCGAGTAAAGGAAAAGAGGAGTTGAAAGGAGTGAACTGTGGGTGCATATCTTCCGATAGGAAGATAGAAGAGTATTGACGCTCTTCGGGCCGAAGGGAAGAGGAGGTCCTGGAGAGAGCGGCTGCCGCCGAGGGTAGGTTGCGTCAGAGTGGTATCAGAGCCGGAGAAGAATTCTCTTTGTTCAGGTAGCAGAGAGAAGAGGATTTCATAATGCCGCCTAGAAGAGAGAGGAAGTCACCTGATCGTGAAGACAGGGATGCCCGAAGAAGGGGTAGGCCAGCAGGGAATCCATAAATGGAGCACCAGATACGAGATCTCAGGGTGAGACTCGAAGAGATGGAGACCACCCAAAGGCGTGGATTTGACGCTGGGGAGTTCAGTGATTCCGAAGTGGAAGAGGAAGCTGGACACGATGTAGAAGAGGTCTCAGCAGAAGATGCATCAACAGAGAGGTTGATCAGAGCTATCACCAGGATGAGCTCAAAGACCAAGATGGACATTCCCATCTACGAGGGAAGTCTAAATGCTGAGGAATTTCTGGATTGGATCCGAGCACTCGACACCTACTTCGATTATGAGGATATCGAAGAGGACAAGAAGGTAAGGCATGCTATCACGAAGCTGAAAGGACATGCAACCTTATGGTGGGATGAATTGCAGGCAGATAGGCGTTGCAAAGGAAAATAGAAGATTAAGAGCTGGGATCGGATGATCGCTAAGATGAAGGTGAAGTTCATCCCCAGATATTATCAGATCACTCTGTTCAGGTGAATGCAGAACCTAAGACAGAAGTTGATGACGGTGAAAGAGTACACCGAGGAATTCTACAGGCTCAATATCTGAGCTGGTCATCGGGAGAGTGATGACAAAAAGGGGGCAAGATACCTGAATGGGTTGAGGTATGAAATTCAGGATGAACTGAGCATGCTGACCATCCGAACAGTTGAGGATGCGTATCAGATGGCTCTAAAAGCCGAAGAGAAGCTGAGCCACAAGCAAGGTCAGCGAGGGCGAGGCAGAAGCCAAGCCAGAGGCAAAGCGGTTTCCCAAGAAAGAATTCATAAGCCCAAGGAGGAATGGCAAAAACCTCAGGGTAATGTTGAAAGAGGTGGAACCTCACAACCGAGGAAGAAATATGCTGAGCCGAGGAGGCAGCATACGGAGCAGGGTGGCGGATATGCCGACGTAAATACTTTTCCTCGTACCTGAGGTAGAGGAAGAGGTCGAGGAGGAATCATCACATGCTTTACATGTGGAAAAGACGAACATAAAGACATTGACTTTGCAGATAGGAAAGTGGACAGAAGTGAAGCTCACATCACTGAGGCGCAGAAGCGTGATACTGAGAGTGAAGGCGCAGACAACGGAATATTGCTTGGGATGCATAAGATTCTTTTGACACCTGAGAAAGAGGTGGACAGCTCAATGCAAAGGAGCAGACTGTTCAGAACGGCTTGTACAACCAAGGACAGGAAATGCAAAGTCATTATTGACAGTGGGAGCACTGATAATCTCATTTCATCCGAGATGGTGGAAAAGTTGGAGTTGGAAACAACTAATCACCCAAGTCCATATAAAGTCTCGTGGTTACAGAAAGGACACCGGGTAAGTGTCACTAAACAGTGCTTAGTAAAATTTAAAATTGGGAATTACCATGATGAGATCCTGTGTGATGTCATTCCCATGGATGTATGTCATATATTGTTGGGTAGACCATGGAAGTATGATAGGAATGTTGTTCATGATGGGAGGATGAACACATATACCTTGGAGAAGGATGGGAGAACCCATAGATTGCTTCCAATAAAAGATAAAGAAGTGAAGCCGGAAGTAACCAGCACAATACTTCTCATGAGTGGGAAAGAGCTTCTCACTGAGCTGGAGAAGAATGAAGATCCACAATTCTTTGTTGTCAGGAAGTCGAGAATTGTTCTGACAAGAACAAGAGTGGATGGCTTGCCAGAGGAGATTTAGGAACTGCTGGGAGAGTTCGTTGATATCATCGTGGACGAACTACCTCGTTCGTTGCCACTGATGAGGAGTGTGAGTCACCATATTAACCTCATACCCGGAGCAAGTTTACCGAATAAGGCAGCATACAGGTTGACACCTCAGGAGAATGAGGAAGTCAAAAGGCAGGTACAGGATCTGTAGGACAAAGGACTGGTCAGGGAAAGTCTTAGTTTGTGTGTTGTTCCGACAGTACTAAGTTCGAAGAAGGATGGAGGCTGGAGGATGTGTACAGACTCCAGAGTGATAAATAAAATCACCATCAGGTACATATTTCCATTGCCGAGAATGGATGACTTGATGGATTGCCTAAGTAGGGCAAATTATTTTTCGAATATTAATCTCAAGAGCGGATATCATCAGATCCGGATGAGAGAAGGAGATGAATGGAAGACAACATTCAAAACAAAGGAGGGTTTGTATGAATGGCTGGTCATGATGTTTGGTTTGACAAACGCGCCAAGCACTTTCATGAGGCTGATGAACGAAGTCCTGCGGGAATTCATCGGTAAATTTGTGGTCGTGTATCTGGATGACATATTAATTTTCAGCAAGACCAGGGCTGAACACTTGAGACATTTGGCCATCGTAATGAGAAGGCTACAGCAAGAGAAGTTGCTGATTAATTTGAAGAAGTGTTCCTTCATGCAGACATAACTCATTTATCTGGGTTTTGTAATCTCGATGAATGAATTGAAGATGGATCCTGAAAAGGTTGAAGTAATCAGGAAATGGCCATCACCGAGGAATGTTTTTGAGGTAAGGAGCTTCCATGGATTAGCTAGTTTCTACCGAAAGTTCATTCGGAATTTCAGTGGAATTAGCGCCGCGATGATGGACACAGTGAAGAAGCGGCATAAAAAATTTCACTGGACAGTAGAGGCTGAGAAGAGCTTCAATCTGTTGAAGCAAAAAGTAACAGAGCAACCAATTCTGGTGTTGCCTGATTTTCAGAAAACATTTTAGGTGAAATGTGATGCCAGTGGGTACGATGTTGGAGGGGTCCTGAGTCAAGATGACAGACCTGTAGCATATTACAACAAGAAGCTGGATGATGCGAAGATGAAATAATCCACATACGACAAAGAGTTCTATGCCATCATACAGACATTGAAGAAGTGGAGGCATTACTTGATACCCAAAGAATTCGTTTTGTATAGCGACAATCATGCATTGCAGTTTGTAAGTAAACAGGAGAAGTTGAACCAGAAGCATGCAAAATGGGTGGAGTACATGCAAAATTTCACCTTTGTCATAAAACACATTTCAGGAACTGCTAACAAAGTAGCTGATGCTTTGAGCAGGAAATGTTTATTACTGCAGGAGTTCAGAGTCCAAACCTTGGGTTTTGAAAACCTTAAGGACATGTATACAGGTGATGCAGACTTTGCAGAAGCATACGAAGCATATGAGAATCCGGTTCTCAGGGATCGAAGCCCATGGATAGATTTCATGATCCAGGAAGGATTGTTGTTTCGGGGCAATCAATTGTGCATTCCAGATTGCTCCATGAGGGAGAATTTAGTGAAGGAAAAACACAGCGGTGGCTTAGCAGGTCATTTCGGGCATGACAAGACATTCGCCAAGATGCGTGAATCATATTATTTGCCGGGGATGTGCATCGATGTCAAACGTTTTGTTGACAAATGTAGGATATGTCAACATGCGAAGGGTCGAAAGCAGAACACAGGGTTATATCAGCCATTGCCCATACCTGAGAGACCATGGGAGGCGATCAATATGGATTTTGTTTTAAGTTTTCCGAGAACACAACGAGGAGTAGATTCCATCTTTGTGGTGGTGGACAGGTTTTCAAAGATGACACATTTCATACTGTGTCATAAGACCAGCGATGCAACCCACATCGCGAATTTGTTTTTCAAAGAGATTGTGCGATTGCATGGATTACCGAGAAGCATAGTCTCGGATCGGGATACAAAATTCATAGGTCATTTTTGGAGGACGCTATGGAAGAAACTGGGAACTAATTTGGCATTTAGTTCTGTTTATCACCCCCAGACACATGGACAGACGAAGATAGTCAACAGAAGTCTGGGAGATCTGCTGAGAAGTCTGGTGATAGAGAACCACAGTAGTTGGGACCAGATATTGCCACAGGCATAATTTGCGTACAATGATTCGGTGAATCGGAGTACAGGGAGGAGCCCGTTCCAAATTTTGTATGGGACACAGCCGAGGGGAGTTTCTGAGCTCAGGGAGTCAGAACAGGATGAAACTAGCAGCGCAAGTGCAGAAAGATTCGTTGAGGCGATGCAGGAACTTCACACGCAGGTGAAGCAGCGACTGCAGAAGGTAAATCAAGAGTATAAGCACAGAGCCGATCAGAGGAAGAGACAACTTCAGTTTGAAGTTGGGGACATGGTTCTGGAGCACCTGAGGAAGGAAAGGTTCCCAAGGGGAACATACAATAAACTCAAGATGAAAAAGATCGGGCCATGCAAAGTCCTGAAGAAATTTGGGGAGAATGCATACGAGCTTGAGTTGCCAGAGGGCATCGGGATATCTCCGATATTTAATGTTTCGGATTTATACCCATACAGGGCTGGAGAAACAGACACTGGAACTGAGGAACCAGTGGTCCAGTGGAAGAAACAATTACCAGTTTCACAGAAACCGCAAATGGAGTGCATACTGGACAAGCGAGCAAGAAGGAAGACCAGGAGAAAGTAGTATTTTGAATACCTGGTGAAATGGAAGAATCACCCAGTGGAGGATGCCAGCTGGGAGACAGAAATAGTGATACAGAAGCATGGGCAGACTATGCAGGAGCTCATGGATAGGATCCCATGAAATCTTTTGAGCCGAGGAGTATGATGCAGGAGCATCCACACCTCATCAAGCGAGCCAGCGCGAGGAGAAGAAAAGACAGCTGGAGAGCGCCAGCATTCAAACTTTGAAATATTTTGATATTTGGTGCGCCAAACATTAATGCATTGGTGTAATGAAGCGCACTTGTACATTGTAACATACCTTGAGCAGATAAGCTCTCGTCCTTAGGTAGCTGAGGCATTTATTAGATTTAATGCAAGTAGATAAATTAATTAAGTCTAGATTAGATAGTTTTTCTTTCGAGAGGGAAAACGGAATATAGGCACCCTCCTTTGTATTATTGTATTAACATATTCGAAGCAGCATTAGCATTCAGGAGCAAGGAGCAGAGCAGAGCAGAGAACTGGTGAAGAATCCCCATGTACAGATATTGAATTAATAGGAAATCTTTGATTCAATTCCATGGCTGTGATTTTTCTCTGTGTGTTGTTGATATTATGTTGTTGCATACTTTCTTCTTGTTATTACTTCGTTGTATATGTTGCATATGTAATTTCATGGTATATTAGAAATTGGGGAGAGAGGCGAGAATAAGTTTCAAGTTGTTTCCCTGTTCGAGCCAGGAGATTCCTGCATAGAGTGCAGTCAAATTCCTCTGCATAGAGTGCGTTGAGGGGGCTCTATAGGTAAACTCTTATTCTCCTCTACCGGAATTGTGTTGGGTTATTTGAACCATGCAGGTGAAGTGAAGCTCAAGGTCGAATTCCCAGTGGCGAAGCTGAGCAAAAGAGTTGGAGACTGCTGCTGCTGCCAGAGTGCATAGGGTCAGAAGCTTCAAACACTTATCGTGTTTTGAAGATTTTCTGCAAAGGGTGCATGCAAGAAATTCTTCCTGAGGGAGTTGAAGTCGTGAAGCTCAAGAGAGATAGGCCCTCAAGTTGTGGAAAGGAAATGAGGAGAAGTTGCATGAGAAGATTGAGCAGAAAGGTCGAAGGATGACAAGTCGTCTCTTGGAGAGACACCTCTTGTTCGAGAACGCAGCAAGGAGGAAGATGGACGTGAAGTCTATAGTGAAAGCAGAGAAGGTTTGAACCTTGGGAGAGTAGAAGCGTTGATCGGGATCACGAGGAAGTGTGACTCGACTTGTGGATTCAGGCGAATCGATAGTTCATGAGGTGATCTCGGGACATCGGGTCTCGAAAGTTGAAGAGCCAAGCGACTGGTCTCATAAGTCGCGAGTTCACGAGGAGACGAGGTAGAGATACTCGGGTATCGACGACTCGGGCCTCGGAAGTCAAGGTGAAATTAATTCGAACTCGCGAGAAGCGAAGCCGCGAGATCGCGAGATCGCTAGTATCGGCATCTTAGTGCATCGGGTATCGGGAGTTGGAACCCCGAGGGATTGGTGACGCGAGAGACGAAGTCCCGATCCTCCGAGTAAAGGAAAAGAGGAGTTGAAAGGAGTGAACTATGGGTGTAGATCTTCCGATAGGAAGACAAAAGAGTATTGACGCTCTTCGGGCTGAAGGGAAGAGGAGGTCCTAGAGAGAGCGGCTGCCGCCGAGGGCAGGTTGCGTCAGAGAAGGTAATTTTTATGTTTAATTTTTTTCAAATAACTTGTAGATATACTTGTGTGATAATCTTATACGAACTATTTATTGTCCAATATATCCAATTATTTGTAGGAGATGTCTTTACCATGGATGCACCTATAGACAACATTGAAAATGTGAAATATTATTTGATGTGATGCACAAAACAAAAGATGAGGTTATTAGAAGATTTTGATGATAACGATTTTATATATGAAAGAGGATCCATTGTATTGAAAGGATATTTTTTTCAAGAAACCCATCAAACCGATACTCATGTTCACTTTGAAGACTACCAGTCAGATGTCACAAGTTTTCAATATAGTCATTTGGTATGTGTAGTGCTCACAAAGTTAATAGAAGTTCAATAAAAAAAAAAGTTAGAAAATGGAAAATGTCCAAAGTCGATCATGAACGAATAATTGAAGATGGAATACCATTACGATTTCTTTAAACAAGTGATATGTACATTCCTGAATTTTTTATTTTGCATTGAAAGTAAATGTATTTATGAATATCTAGGATTCTAGAATCATTTCCTGTTTAGTTTACTTTCATGGTCCATTCAATTAAAAAAAATTGTACTTTTTATGAATTATAAAGTTTACCAAACCTTATTTACAATTTCAGGGAAGAACCTATAGATTGTATCTAGGGAACCTAAATTGACATATACTTTGGATGATTATACTTTAATCCTACAAATTATCCAAATCGTATACACGAATCCTTTAATGCATGTAACCAGTTTACTACATATAGGATAAATGCGTTCATTATTTCCAATTTGATTGTTCAATGTTTTTTCATATGAAGATGATAACTTCATATCAAAACTAGGATCCATTTCCATGTCATTATAAGGGACTATTGATGGCTTAAAAAAACTTTAAATTTTGATAAATTTGAATATAAATATAAATTTTAATGAATATCGCTTACTTATATTAAATTTGATGACTTTTTTTTACTATTTTCATTGTTGGACTAATATTAAATTTGATGACTTGTTTTGACTATTTTCATTGTTAGATTGTCATTTCATTGTAAAATTTTATATTCCATAAATTTTGATGACTTGTTTTGACTATTTTCAACTATATTTCCAAATCAAACAAAATTTAAATTATAAGTGAGAAACTATAATTTTTATTTCACATTTTCTTGAATATTGCATTGTGAAATTTCATAAGAAACTATAAAATTTGATGACTTGTTTTGAAATCAAGAAAATATTATATTGAAATAATTTCATCAAATATTTTATATAAATAAACATAGTTCAAGTAAAATCAAGACAAGACAAAATACTTACATGACTAAGATGGTGAATAGTGATAAAGTATTCATGTTTAGTGATGATAAAGGTGAAAGAATCTGATGAAATATAATGATTATATATATATATATATATATATATATATATATATATTACATGAGTGATCTCAATATCTTTTCTATCTCTTCTTGTGCTTTTCTTATCCATTCTTATCATCTTTGTAGTTTTCTCATAGTTGTTCGTATGAGAAAACCTTTCATTAAAATGTTGATGTAAATGTGAGACCATGTCTCTCTTACTTTGTAATATTTAGATTGGATTTCTTCATTCTTCCATTTGTTCATGTGATTCTTTCTTTCAATGTCTTCTAACCCATTGTTACACTAATTTTCTTCTATTTTGTTGAATTTTGATAACCTATAACATAAAATGAAGCATTTAAGTTAATACATAGTAGGAAAATATTTAAGAGTTTGATGCTTAATTTAATGCATTGTAAGAAGGAGAATATACAAAACATTAGTTCAAAACTAACAACTTTGCCACTTTTTTTTCCATCAACTTAGTGCAGACACCTTTGAGCATTAGTCAGACCACCACAATCTATTAATCCAAGTCTTGAACCAAACTAAAAAAAATATATTCTTACATTACTATTGGTGATTAACAAATTAACAACAAAGCAATTTTATTTCATCAATGGCATAGTAAAGATAGAGACTCTCATCATTTTAATTTCATAGAGATCTCTATTGGTGAAATGAAAATGCCACAAGCCTACCATTCAAAGAGCATTAAAACCTTTAATTGAGATGTTGATGTAAATGTGAGACCATGTCTCTCTTACTTTGTAATATTTATAGTGGATTTCTTCATTCTTCCATTTGTTCAACTGATTCTTTCTTTATATGTATTCTAACCCATTGTTACACTAATTTTCTTAGTTCTTTCATACACATGATTATGTTGAATTTTGATATCCTATAACCTAAAAGGAACCATTTAAATTAATACATAGTAGGAAAGTATTTAAGAGTTTGATGCTTAATTTAATGCATTGTAAGAAGGAGAATATACAAAACATTCTAAGTTCAAAAGAAACAACTTTGCCACTTTTTTTTCATCAACATAGTGAAGACCCATTTGAGCATTAGTACCACAATCCATCAAGCCAAGTATTGAACCAAACCAAACCAAAGCTATTATTACATTAGTATTGGTGATTAACAGATTAACAACAAATCAATTTTATTTCAACATTGACATAGTAAAGATAGTGACTCTCATCATTTTAATTTCATAGACATCTCTATTGGTGAAATGGAAACTCCACAAGCCTACCATTCAAATACCATTAAAATATTTCATTGAGATATTGATGTAAATGTGAGACCATGTCTCTCTTACTTTGTAATATTTATAGTGGCTTTCTTCATTCTTCCATTTGTTCAAGTGATTCTTTCTTTCTATGTCTTCTAACCCATTGTTACACTAATTCTCTTAGTTCTTTTGTACACATGATTATGTTGAATTTTGATAGCGTATAACATAAAATGAATAATTTAAATTAATACATATTAGGAAAGTATTTAAGAGTTTGATGCTTAATTTAATGCATTGTAAGAAGGAGAATATACAAAACATTAGTTCAAAACTAGCGACCTTGCCACTTTTTTCCATCAACTTACTACAAACACCTTTGAGCATTGGTCATACCACCACAATATATCAATCCAAGTATTGAACCAAACCAAAACAAAACTATTCTTACATTAGTATTGGTGATTAACAGATAAACAACAAAGCAATTTTATTTCAACATTGACATAGTAAAGATAGAGACTCTCATCATTTTAATTTCATAGAGATCTCTATTGGTGAAATGGAAAGGCTACAAGCCTAGAATTTATGGAACATAAATTGTGGTGCAATGAAGAAGTGGAGAAAACAAAAAATTAATGTCCTATAAAGACATAATTTAGAATATGAAAACCATGTTTATGTTATAGCGAGCTTAACGAACAAAATCAATATTACTAAAATAAGAAAAAATTCTTACAAGCTTCATAGTGAAACTCCCATTGAACAAATCTTATAAAATAGTAGTGGTGTGAAATCAAATATAGCTCATGTGATGACTTGTTTTGACTATTTTCAACCATATTTCCAAATCAAACAAAATTTAAACTATAATGAAAAACTATAATTTTTATTTCACATTTTCTTGAATAAATTGATATTTTGAGAAATTAACATAAATTAACAGTATCATATAAACAATATATGAGAAATCAAATATGAGATAATAAATTTATATTTGAATTCCAAAAATATCATATATATATATATATATATATATATATATATATATATATATATATATATATAGTATTCCACACAGACAAATACATAGGATCTACAGCAATTGTAGGGAAATAAAAAACACTCATATCTTTAAATTCAAACTTAAGCACACTAAATAATTTAAGTTCTAGATTTATAAGTTCACAAATATTCATATTAAGTCATTCTTCCAATGAAATACTTATCTCCTTGCGGATAAAGTCCCAAATCCTTTAGGTGAAATTCTCATCCTAGGTGATCTTATTTGATCTTATTTACTTAGAAGTAAAATATTAATCTCCTCAGTAGTAAAATACTTCTCCCATATTTTGCAGTGGTCATATAATCAAATTCTATAATCAACTTTCAAATTAAAGGACTCATAAATCTCCATATTAAGTCATTCTTAAAATACATTACTTATATCTATGAAAGTTCACAAATATCCATTATAAAAACCATTCTTCGTGAAAATACTTATCTCTTATTTTTGCGGTGGAATAGATGTTCTCATATAATCTTTCATGTACATGAATAAAACACAAATTTGCACATATATTAAGTCACTCTTCCAAAACCATTTAAATCTTTCATCTTTGGGATGTATTCATATTACATATAATCAAATGCTATCTGAAATTATCTGTGATCTAGCTCACATATAAAATATGTGTGAGCTATATCACATATACAATATCCATAGCTTATTTTTAAATCTACTTGAATGTTGGTTTTTGTGGTTAGTAACCAATTTAGTTAAGAGTTTGTCAATACCCTAGCAAGATGGAATTCACTTCGTTGTATGTAGAAAACACAAATGTACATACTACACCATTATTGGACAAGAAGGCAAGGAATGCAATCGAATAAAATTTAGAAACTTTCTCTTTTCTCATGTGGGATAGAGTCTGCTCTCAAATAATCAATTTTTCAAGTTCAAAATTAGGTCTTCATCATGATCTAAAATTAAATAAATTTGAATGTAACATTTAAGACAACGATACGATTATATAGGGGTTCTACATATTTCAAAATAATTAATCAAATCGTTGAATAGGAAAGGATAAACTAAAAATTTGATAAAAACAAAAAATATAATCTTATTCAACATAAACTTGAACAATTTTATATAAAACCCCAACATACAAGAAAATAAAAAATCACTCATGTGCATTGAACATACATTTATGAATCATTATGAATGGATGCATCCTTCCAAGGTATGGATGATTCCTCTGCTTCCTCCTCAATCCCAATCTCCCTGCCAAGTAGACTCTCATGTACTCTCTTCTCCACATTACCCTATATAACACATTTCAAATTTGAAAATTAAATTTAAATGATTTTAACACATGCAATTATACCTGTGAACTCCAACCCTCTTCAAAATCTCCAATGAGAATTGAGACAAGCATGCCCAAGTAGTAGGAGATGGAATAGGGATCTGTGAACAACAAAACTAATAACTAAATCTAGGATTCAATGTGTTCACATTTATACAAAATTTTAAATATTGTTGATCTTATTCAAAATATTGAAGATTAGACAACTAAACTATGCATCTGTGGATATTATAAAACACATACATGATTCAACCCATCCAAATTTAAACTTGTGAAATCAAGTCCCCTATTTACTAGAGATTCATTTAACATATCTCCAAACTACAATTAATGACAATAACAACTCAATTATTTCTATAGAGACAATGATATGTATCTAAATTTAGAATTAGAAGTAAAATATCATAAAATATGTCAAGAATTTACTCACTAGAACACATACCAATCTGTTGTTCGGGTCATCATTCTAAATGGTCTTCTTTCAACCATCATTATTTTTTTTTTCCATACTCCTTAAGATTTTCTACTGACATGGTATCTAACTCCGCATATGATTTATAAACAAATATGGCCCATGAATTGGCTTCCGCTCGCTGATGGTTCAAGCCAACATCAACACCATCAAAATTCGACTCCAATTTTTTCCCGATTGCATTCCTAGCCTTTTTTCCAACCTATGATGAAGCTCACAACTCTGAGTGTGAAGAAAATTCCCCTGTTGGGTGAGATATTAAAGGTCATGGAGGCCTTTGCAATGTTGCATTTCGATATTCCCATTTGCGATCATATGTTTGTACTTTACTAGCCCCATAATATTCAGACGATATACTAGTATAATTGAGGTGCATTTCCATGAAAAATGCTTCATAAAAGTGTCTTGTAAAGTAGTGTGGAACATCATCGTTCCACAAAAATTTCCCATACGCTGCCAAAAATCTATTATATAGATGTCCTACAATGTCGGGGTGCTTAAAATATTGCACCTTCAACATCTTCTGCTTTGGCCCATCTTTGAAATTAAACATTGAAATTGCATTTTCTTTTAAAAATTTATTTTTTACCGCGTCCCATTTATTAGGGCCCATCAACTCTGACTTTCTTCGCCTCATTAGATCGATAAAAATGTTAGTGGTTGGCCCCATATTTTTATATGTGTCCATAAATTTTTTCAATGAATGCAAAACAATCTGCAAGCTTTGTTTACTCTCATGAAGGAGTTCCAAGACATCAAAATCATTTTTCAACCTCTTTTTAACACATGATAAATGCTCAAGGGTGTGACTATCCCATCATTATGACTACAAGCGATGCATGTAAGTGCAACGTTTTTTTTCATTGAAGCAAGAAGGAAACAACGAAAACCATTAAACAACATGACTTGACGACAAACACAACGCACACAGATCAAGCAATAGATGACAACGACTCATCACATAATCACATCATGCAACTGGAAGAAACAAGAGATAATCAATAAATAGATAAAAATGACTACCTTCCCGACACAAGCATGACAACACTTACAAGCTAAAGGACACCCTCAACAACCCAACATAGTGGATTCGACGACCAGGAACTTGAAACCTCTACATTGCACAAAACCCAATGCCTTAAGGTGCTACAAAACCAAGTACCAACAACAACTACAATGATCAAACACCCACATCGAGAAGCACAAACTCCAGCTAGGTTATCTTTTGCCTCTATCCATCAAGGCGTGCAATGATCCCCTTCTGAGGAATCATGTCATTGCTAGGCGATAGGCGTGATGGTAACCAAGGCGCAACATGACACATCTAGACCAATAACCCAAGAAAATTTAACGCGCTAGGAGACCGAATTATTTGCCAACCACATGATGACTAACTCAAGCACTGAACAAAAATTCAACAAGACGTAAGAGAATCTGACGAATATAACATTCATACAACACATTAAATTCTTTGTGCAAAAATTCTATTTCAACCATACATCGATCTGTACACATTAAATTATTATTATCAACGATTAGTTCATTGTAACTATTTTCCAATTCCAATGTCAGATAAGTATTTTCCTAAGGAGAAATTCGTTATGTTTTAAACTGAAACAATTACGAAACATGTCTTTTAAAACAATAAAACAAATGTCCTTTAAAACTGAATATGCTATCCTTAAAATGAAACCATAAAACAAAATTGTTATTTAAGGAACACATTTAAAATTTCTATCTATAGAATCTATATGTTCATATTACTGTAATTGTTGTTTTTATTATTGTAATTATTGATAATCATTACTATAGTGAGAGATAATCGCTGACAACAACAAAAAATATTGCTTCCAAAAGGGTTATTGAAATTTGGATATATCGTTGTCTATTTGATATTGATGTCCACTAAGTAAGTTACTATAATTATGGAAGGATCGTGGTCAATCAACCACAATTTTGTCAACAAAAATGAGGCTCTGTCTACGTTATCATTGCCAACACAATGTAATAAGTATCATTGCATAAACATTACTAAATCATTGAGTAACATATATCTGTCGAATTACAAATCAAGGGAGAAGTTAAACTCTATAAAATTACAGTGAACGTTGACATAAAATCGCTAAAAAGTTTCGCTATCATAATATGAAAACCGTTATCCTAAAATGGCTTGTATGAATGTGTTGTCATGCACAAAAACTATTGCATTTAATTCACTGTCCATCCTATCAATCTCAATATAACCATAAAATCGCATCCTAGAAAATCGTTGTGTGAATAAGTTTTAGGGTGAATGTAAAACTCTACCCAAAATAGGGTCTCCTCCCAGTAATTCATGGTGTGAACATACTTAAAAGAAAAATTGAACTGTTTAAAAGAATTTTGCTTTGAACTATCTAAATTAAAGAATTAAAATTGTCTAATTAAAAGAATTTTGCAGAGTTGAAAAAAATGTCATAAATGTTGAGTTAAAAATGGAAGGCATTGGGTTAAACATGATATTCGCTGAGTTGAAAACTGATATTGGTTGTGTATAACCCAAGACAATGCCCAGGGTGCTACCATGGTTGGGAATTCGCTAGCTAGATACGTGACCACAAAAAAATCACATACATACATACACAATCACAAACTTAATACTAAATCGTAACCACCTATGTATACATAAAAAGAAAAACGCCACCATGTGTATATAAAATCGCAGTCCCTAAAAATTACAAGAGCAGTCACGACATAAAAAAAATTGCAGTCCATAATTTACAAGAGCAGTCATGACATAAAAAATAAGGCAGTCCACTGAGGGGTAATTTTGTTGCCAATCAAGTAAAATATTCATTGTCAATCGAAGGTTAAAACACATTCATTCGAATGTAGATTTGCTACCTTTTTAATCAAGAACTATCAAATCGTTATCTATACATATTATTCATTTCTTAACATTAAAAACCGTTTTCTGAATATTGAAAATCGTTTCAAAATGTGAACTTGCTTCTGAATACTAAAAACATTTTGAATAGTAAAATTGCTTATTAGTATTAAATTCATTCTAAATAGTCAAATCATTTCTAAATATTAGAATATTTCTCGGGATAGTAAATCACAGTCAATAATATGTAAATCATAGTCAATAAACCAAACAAGCGTTTTAATGTTTGTCTACGTGTAATAACACTGACACAAATCATAGTAATAACACTGACACATAAAAGAAACGTAGACAAACATTAAAACACAAAGATTTACCCCTTCCAAAATGTAGGAGATCGTCATCAAAAGAAATGCAAAGGGTTTTCCATTCAATTTTGATATTTTACCAAAAAACACAGAGTTGATCCTTCAAGGAAATGCAGAGGTAATCAATCAAAGAATGCAGGGATAATCCTTCAAGGAAATCCAAGGGGTTTTTGGAGTTTAAGCAATCAAACATAGAGGTACTCATGCACAGAAGGCACAAAGACTAATCATTTAACCATGAATCAATCAAACACAGAGATAAGTAAGGGATAGATGACTAGGCAAAAGTTATCCTTCACTCATCATCCATGCACAGAAAAGAAGGGCATTATAATCTATAGGTCTTTAAACACTGAAGTGATGACCATCGATTTGGCTCTTGGCCAACTGCCGAATCAAGGACTGATGACTAAAGGGATAAGAGACGAAAAATGAAAACACAATCTCTTCATAATAATCAATAAAACCCACAAAAAGAAGTCATTGAAATCAGAAGTTGGGTTCGCCAAGGGAATCCATTTAGAATACAACAAGTAAGGGGATTACAATACTGTACGAAAGCAGGTGAAAGACATCTCATGGAAAACAATATTCAACCAAGAACAGAGAAATAACATGTGTAAATTAAATTCATTCCCAGTAACAATTTTAACAACGTACCTTAGCCAAATGTGAATGATCTGAAGTTGTTGTCCCATGCACGCTCTGTCCAGCTCCCGCTTTCCAACCTATGTCAACTCACCAGTACCTCCAAGCCAACACTAGGGGTAATATACTTCCCCCTGAACCTCCCGAGCTACAAAGGGGCCACACACACAATACCAGAGAACTGCTCACACCCAACTCACTTCGCAAGGTTGAGCTACCACTCATTACCTAAGATGGGTATCCCAACTCCCACAAGAGAAGCTCAAAGAAGACAAAAATTCAGTAGCGTAACATTACGCATAAATATGAGATGCATACTCCTCCTCCCCCATCATTTTTATAGAGTTTTTAAGTAATTAGTTTCCCAAATTCTCATTAAATTCATTTTTCATTAATTTTAATTAGTAAAAACCTCCCACGTACATATGTCACCCGATCCCCTAGTTGCACTAAAAAATTACTTTTATTAATTAATTAATTATTCCTGTTTCTTTTAAGTTTCCCTCTTTTTCCTTTTTAATTAAAAATCAAATTTAGTAAGTGTAGATAAAAAAACCAATTACCCTTTTTCTTCTTTAATTAAAAAATTAATTTAGCAAGTGTAGATGAAACAACCATTTACCCTCTTTTCTTTTTAACTAAAATTAAATTACCAAAAATAGATAAAAACAACCATTTCCCTTTTTAAAATTTGAATTCTTCATGATAATTAGACTTAAATAAATTAATTTGAATTTCTTACCCCCTTCTTGTTACCTGTTTATTTATTATTGATTTTTGACCACATGTTCTACTTAGACCTAGGTTTTAATTTCTCTAAGTTGGGTGACATTTTCATTAGGGAAAAATTGTTTTTAATTATTACTTATCACATCATTCATTTTAGGGACAACTAGGTTTATTCACTTACCAGTTAAAATCGTTATGTGCCCTTTAGGACGCACTAGGTGCTCCAAGGGTGCCACTCACCTCTTTTCGTTTTCTTTGCATGACATGTCGTTCAGGACGCACTATGTGCTCCAATGGTGCTACTAGTCTATTTTTAGTTTTCTTGTGCGACGTGCCCTTCAGGACGCACTACGTGCTCCAAGGTTTCCACTCGCTTCTTTTCATTTTCCTTGCGTGATGTTCCCTTCAGGACACACTATGTGCTCCAAGGGTGCCACTCGCCTCTTTCCATTTTCCTTGCGCAACGTGCCCTTCAAGACGCACTAAGTTCTCCAAGGGTGCCACTCACCTCTTTCTATTTTCCTTGCATGACGTGCCCTTAAGGATGCACTATGTTCTCCAAGGGTGTCACTCGTCTCTTGACTAACTTGGTAGACATATAAAACCCTTAGATTCAATACTCTGCCAGGTGATCTTGTGGGAGACAAGAACCTCTAAGGACTAAGTCCCCTGCCTTATTGTGTGCCCCTTAGAATCATCATGAGCGACTGTTAGAGTCTTCCCTCACGACATCGTGGGTCTTCTCAAACTAGGTAATAGTTAACCTATAGGTTGATCCATGACGTGAGTGCTAGTAGCTTGTGGCAGGGCTCTTATTCACACCTCTTCCTCAAGTCTTTGGTTGTCCTGCGTGACCCCTCTACTCCACATGTGAGTCTGGTCGACAAGCTATCATCTTCTTGCATCCATCAGTGAATCATGTCAGCAACAATAATCAATCATCATAACATCTAATCATATGTATATGTGTCACATAAATAACATTCAAACAAAAAATTCCTCTCCCTGACTCGATCCAGAGTCCAAGGGGTTTCATTGATTCCTCTACATCCTCAATGTCCAAATTCCTTCACACTCAGGAGAACCCAACCAATAGCACTTGTCTATGTGAATACAACAAAATAACATATCGTTAATCCATAATGTCTCATAATCATAATCGAACAACCGATAGTATAATAATCTGAATCACTTGCAAGCAAGTGTCCTAAATGATAATTTCTATTAGTGCACGCAAGAGTGGGATTTTACAAAGGGTCATTGATTCAGTAATCCCTTCCCAGGGAAGTTCATCACCCACATCTGAAGGATAGGTGGATGTAGGCATGTAATCTTTTGTTTCTTAATAACACGGCCTCCTAAATCCACCTTCACCCTCTGCACCAACATTAGAATCTCCATGACATCCACTCTCTCTTTCATTGTTTCCCCTTTCTCTAAACACATTGTCTACACACACATTTGAAGGTAATTACAAAATTTAACTTGACATAAATTTAAATACACAAAAATACAACAAAAATAAACCAAATCAAAGAAAATTACCAAAAATATTCTCTTGTCCTAAGGTATTCCCTAAATTCTCAGGTGTAAGAGTATAAATGCGCAACCTATCTAAGAAGGTTGTATCCATATCACTTGCTTGATCACATTATGGAATTGATCTATTCACAGACTCGTTTGATAATCTCCTCTGACGAGATTGTCGTTGGTCACTCGGAGTCTCAGTCGAAGAAGGGGTTTATCTTCTTCCTTTTTGGGAGAGCCTAGAGCATTTGTGAAGAATGTTTGGAGAATCTCATTTCGACATCTTGCCTCAATATATATCCTTTGTATATTCATGAAAAGTTAATCACAAGACAAGTAAGAGTTAATATCTCCAACATTGACCAACAAAAATTATGAAGAAAGAGAAAAAAAAAAGACAAAATTAATAGAAATGTTCTTTATGTTAGACACAATTATAATAGGGTGATGCATAACTCCACTACCCATGCCCATTTTAAATATATTTTGGTTTCTTACTATTAGTGCAAATAACCTTGGTAAATCCACCAAAAATGGAAACAATATTTAGACGAGCACATATTAGTACATAAAGTTGATGGAATGGTCCAAAAGTACAAGTGGCAAGGCAAAGTCACAACATGATAAGCACTTACTATGATAGAAACACATAATATATGAAGAGTACATGGGTCAAAGTCTGGTAACGGAGTAGCGGTTATCTATATGGGTAATCAAATTTCATGCATCCAACAGGTATGGAGCACAGTCCATGAAAATCAACGATTAAATTTACACCATGTTTGGTTGGATGGAAGAAATCTACCATATAATTAAATTTTAAATCGATGACATCTTTAATTTATGATACAGTTCCAAATTACATCTAGTCAAACATTTTCTAGCTAAGATGCATCATAAAACCATGGCCAGGGCCAGATAAAATAAGAAGTTAAAATTTTAGTCACATCCATTCGAAAGAATTTCCATATTGTGGTGGATAGGAGGAAGTTGTTGCCATGCTTTATCCCAAAATAAAGTATTTCTTCCATCCTTGACTTCCCAAAAATAATGAGTGTGGATAATATCTTTCTTTTTCCACAAATTGTTCCATATTAAGGAGCTTGAAAATTTTCCTTAAAGTATGATTAGGTCTTGAGGATATATGAGAGCGTACTACCTCTTAAGCCAAAGGAGGGCCCATAGAGCGTAGTACTTCATTTATCTCCACAGAATGGGCTGGGGGCATCTGGATCTTTGAGAATAATTATGCATTTGAGGTTAGTGAGACTCAGCGTGTCCAAGTGACTAAATCCCATTTCTTTTCTTTGTAAGTTCCACCCCACACAAAGGATCTTTGGGGGTTTCCCATGATGAATTTCATTGTTTGTTTTTAATGAGAAGGAACTGATATATTTTTATGCATGAGAGCTCCTTTGAAATCCAAAGATCCTGTAGATGTGATCCTACAAGAGAGGTAGTGTGAAAGAAAAAAAAAATGAGACTGAGCCCGTGCCTGGTTTTGAATGAGAAGCCCATGCCTGGTTTTACCATTAAGGCCTTTGATATTCCAAGAGATGACCTTCATGAGGAATTTGGGGGATTGTATAGGAACTTATCTTTGATCAAGGTGAGGCGTCTTGAGTTAACAAAAAACTCTCCCAGATATTTAAGAAGTTGTTTGTTGCTTTTCCAACTTTTTTTCTTTTTTCTTTAGGTTTTATAGGTTGAATAGAGGAAGAGGATTTAATTCTTGTAGAAGGAAAAGAGGGAATACCTTCTATTTTTTTTGTTGGGTTGCTAAGAATTTTATTATGAACCAATGAGTCCTTCATAAGCTGAGCCTATTTCTCAACAATTGAATTCAAGTCTTGATGCTAGTAGGAATAATAAATGGACTTTAGGTCAAGATCCCCAAGGTCCATTTCATTGCCATTGCAATAGCAAGGCAATAGCTTAAACTGTAATGTACCCATATTTGCTATAGATTTGCTATAGGAATGTACCCATATTGCGGAAGAGGACATGCATTATTATAAAGTTGGCGACTCTTCTTGGGCTTTCCTGAATAGGGTGCTTGTCAGCTCATGGAGCCCCATACCAAGTGGCATGCACTCAAGGACTGTTGAAAATGATGAAAATGCTAAGGCAGTTTCAATCTTGAGTGGACATCATGAACTTGTCTAATGATCGTCTAATTTTTATTTTTTTTCCTCTTTGAGAAAACAAATTCTTCTTCACCTTCATGATTGATTGTAGGTTAGCTTATCTTATTACCATTGATTTTGGATTATCTTATCCTATTACCATTATTTGAATATGGAAATTAGTACAAAACTAACTATCAGTACATCTTCCTGGTATGAGTAATGTATCTGATTATGAACTACCAATTACACTAGTTTGAACCTCTCATTGTGTAGGAGATAGTGACATTACTTCCCATTAATTCCATAACATTCCATACTGTGAATCTCATCCTGGTACCAGAACAATGATCACTATAAGGAAGTAATTCCATTGAATAGGGATACTACTAACCTCTTCCCTATTTGTCGAGTTACAGTTAAAGGTTTTTGTATGAGCTATAACATAAGGTCATGAAGAAAACAACAAGATTGTTAACTACAAAGGGAAGTATATAATAAGAACTAAAGGCAACAACTTAACATGTAATACAATAGGAATAGAGTCATTCCATTAATATGATCTCAGTAATACAAGAACAACTTAGCTTAAGGTTCAACAAGGTGACATCATGTTACCTATTTACCATAATCAATATGTATTGTGATATTAATCTTATCTCTTATTAACTACATGGGATGTGACTACAAATAAATGACACTATGTATCAACATGTCTGTATTACACTTGTATGTGATTCCAATGCTTGTGCAAATACAAAGGGTAATACATCACCATATTCAACTAGTATCTTATCCAAAGGGTAATAGAACATTATCTTCAACTAAATGCTTGTGTAAATACAAAGGGTAAGAGATCATTAACAAGGGTCTTTGAAAGAGTATATACTCTTATCGAATACATATGGGTTTTACTTACTTTGATTAAGAGAGAGATAAAGCAATGTAATCTGCTTCATATATTACCCGTATGAGCTATGTGAATATTACAATATAGCTAAGAGTGTAGAGTCTCAATCTAAGGTGTAGGAAACTAATCACAAGAACAAAGATGAAAGTTCAAATTTAATTTCTTCTATGAGATTTTCATTGTGTTCTTATCAATTTTCTTGGGTATTGTTAATTATGTTCTATTTTCGAGTCTTCATACTTTTAAGCCCTTCTTTGTTGAAAATGGAATCTATCTTGAATTTTGGAGGAATCATAATTGGTGTCAAAATCCATCTCATTGGAGTTAGATATTTGGATTTAAATTTGTTATTTCTTATTATTCTGTAAATGAGACATTCACATGAAATGTTCATTGCTTGTGTATTTTTGTTACAGTACAAAGTAATGTAACATATTTTAGTTGTGGGAATAATTGCAGTGCACATTTTCCCCATGTTTCAAGGTTTATTTCTATCTATTGTACATGATATTTTGTAGATTTTAAAACTTTTCTTTATTCTATCTTTGTAAATGAGGTTTTGACATGAAAAATTGATGTCTATTATCAGTTTCTCTATCAATGCAAAGTGACTATTACATATTAAGAAAATGCAATCTAGGTTTTGACAGTTGCGGTCTCAACAACATTCAAAATGGTTACCAAAGGGGGTGGGAGTGGCACCCCATCATACAAGTAGTTAGTGGTGGATAGGGGGAAAGTCTCATGAGGTGTTGGTTTCAAAGAACTGCTGACAAGCACCTCGGGATCAGTATCAGAAATTAACCAGGAGAGCAACCAAGAAAAAATGGATCGCGTGGGGGAGGAAGACAAAGAATCCTAGAGGGTTGCGTAGGAATCAACAAACTCCAATGGGGCAGATGGACGCAACCCACATAAACCTAAAACAACAATGATAACCAAGGTTATATTGGAATACCAACAAACGTAGCTCTATCGGGACCATATGAAGACAGATGCACTAACCTGCAAGTTCGTGGGATTGTGGCCCATAGAAAGAACATTGCGCAATTGGATAAAATATCAATGGAAGCCAAGTGGATAAGTGGAACTCCATGTAACGCCCCTAAACTGATAAATGATTAAAGATTATTAAGCAAGATTTAATTAGGGAAGAATTACAGTTAATAAAATAACATTGATTGCAGACTGCATTCAATGATCTGATAAACCGATTTAAAAGACAGTCAGTAAGAAAGGGGGATAACAACAGAGTTACGTATGCACAGATTTGCGTATGCAGGGTGCGGGAGCCCATAAATCCCGAGGCAATAAAACTTAATGTGGGACGCAGGTTGGAGGACGCGTGGAGGAGGTTGGTGGTAGATTTACTGCGTGAGGCGGCGGGGAGGAATAAGGGATGGGAAGAGGGGGATTTGCAGGGAATTCGGCGGGGGAATGGATGTTGCATGGATGTGAGCTCAGGACCACTGTAATTGTCGGAAGCAGAGAGATTTTGCGTTTAACTATGAGCAGTGAATTGTTGCACTTGATTGTTTGGCTGTGGGCCTGTGATATTTCTTGTGGACTGTTATATTATCTGTGGACTGTTGGCTTATTGTAAGCAAGGAACAGAGTGTTCTAGACTATGGTTTTGATCAAGGGAGGCACCGAGTTGCTGAAGGTTTCGGGCATGGAGGGCCAGGATATCCGTAGATATCCTGGAGCTAGGTAGTTTTCCTAGTTGGCAGGGAGGACAGTAGTTTTGGGCAGTTAATTGCTTGTTTGTGGCAGGGTTAACCTGTGTATCAGCAGGAGCATAAGCAGCAAGGTAGCAGAAATTAGCATCAGTATTAGGTATTTGTCAAGTTATGCATTTATCTCATTTTTACCAGAAATTTATTACCCTATGATAAATCTAAATTACCGAAACTGCTGTTGAGAAAATAAATATTTGTTGTGAAATCGTTATCTCCATTTAGAAAATGAATTGTTATGAAATTAAATTAATGCTTATAATGATATGGGCATTACATATGGTATCAGAGCGTCTTAGTTCAAAATCTGGGGCCTAAGGGCCGAAACCTGGAGTTGTAACTCTAGCCACGCTTAACCTGTAAGAGATACATGTTCAGCGGACTAAATGTGACTAATACATGATACAGTATGGTATCCAAGCTATTGAGCACGGAAAAGAGAAGTCATAACTTAATTTTATTGAGCTATGTTGTTAATGAAGTTTCGGGTATAATAGATACCTGGAACCAAAAAAAAATGTGAAGGGAAATTTAGCAGACTTGTATCACACAGGAACAGTGTAAACTAGTTTCCTGTGTTAGCCTCGATGATTGTAATAATGTAAAAACTTCAAAGAACTATAGACCCATATAAAACTCAACCGTGCCAAGAAAGAAATTTGTACACTACGTGGGGTTTCCTGCAATTGATCATTATCCCAAAGGGAACTGTCTATTACATGGGAGAACAGATCTGCGACGTCAGATCTCGAGCGAAATCCCGTTAGCCGTTAGATTTAGACAAGTTTCACGAGGTTTAAGCCCTAGCATGCATAGGAGGAGTCATCGAGGTTTTGCGAAATCCCGAGAACAGATCCTAGCCATTGATCTCGACAGGACGCGTGTCAGTAGATCTCGCAGAGTCGGAGATCGGCATATCGAGGTTTCCGGAGTCATGAAACTCTTGTGCAATGAAATCGCGATCCGCGATTTCCCGATACAATCGGATCCGTTCCATTTGAGTGATGCGTGTCGCAGATCCAGAGAAAGTTGGGAATCGGGAATACCGTAGACATAGGCACATTGGTATCAAAATCCCGAAACCGCAAGAAGCGATCTGGACCGTCCATTTGGAAGGGCATGTGGCAGAGATCGTGTGAGAGTCGGGATATTGGCCATCGGGAAATCAGAGTTCTCGAGGTCATGAGAACTGGGACCTAGAAGGTCCCGAAAGCCCGAGAATCAATCTGGACCGTCCATCTTCAAGAAAAGGTGGCAAAGGATCGGGCGCTGTCGAAGTTTTGTTCATCGGAGAAATCGGGGTTTTCGAAGATAAGGAAACTGCATCGCCGGGAATCGCGATCGGCGATATCCCAAAGGTGACGTAAGCAAGGCGGGACCCCTAGAGTCAGAGTAAAGGACAGGTGTCCATCATCGGGAAGAGTCGGGAAATCCATGGGAAAATCCCGATACAATCAAATCCGTCCATCTGTGGGACAGGTGGCAACCATCAATAACCCATCGGAAAATCGGGAATCGACGTTTCGGGGATTTCTTGAACACGAAACTTTTGCATTTCGAAACCGCGAAGTCCGAAACCCCAAAACAGCGAGAGACGATAAGGACAGTCCATCATCTCGGATGCGTGTCAGAACCTGGGAAAGAGTCGGGAATTGGGAATCGGGGTATTTGGGCACACAAAAATCATGTCACACGGAATCGTGAAACGCGATTTCCCGACAAAATCTGAACCGTTCATTTGGTGGACAGGTGTCAGCAATCTAGGCAAGGTCGGGGATCAGCGTATCGGGGTTTTCGAGGACAAGAGACTCGAGCATGTTGAAATCGCGATACGCGATTTCCCGATGGGATCTGGACTGTCCATTGGGGAGGACACGTGGCAGTGATCAGCGCCATCGGTGTTGGTGCAGCGGGAAATCGACATTTCCGTGGACGAGAGATCGAAAAAAAAAATTGGTTGAAAATCCCGACGAGATCTGAGCCGTCCAACACACGGGACAGGTGTCAGGGATTGGGTGAAAGTCGCATATCAGGATATTAGAGTTTTCGAGGGTAAAGAAATGGTGCAACAGGAAATCGCGATCCACGATTTCCCGATGAGATCCGAGCCGTTCATCTCATGGACGCGTGTCAAAGGATCCCGAGGAATCGGGGTTCGGCATATCGGAGTTTTCGGAGTTGTGAAACTCAGACATAATGAAATCGCGATTCGCAATACCCGATAGAGCCCACACGTACCATCGCGAATCGGGATATCGGAGGTCCCGGGAGCGAGAGTTTTATACCTTGCAAAATCGTGAAACGTGATTTCCTGATGAGTCAAGGGACAAGGGGGCCCATAGTAGGGTCAACATAAGACAGGTGGCAGATTGCATCACGTATCAAGATATCGCGAGTTTCGTGGACAAGGAGCCCATGCAATACGAAACCACGAACCCCGAAAACCCGACGTAATTAACATAACTCTTAACCCTCATTAAATGAACTAATTAAGGAACATTTAATTAAGACTTAATCATATTGAGGATCACGGATCTTGTGGACGGAGGTGCCAGGGTGTTGAAAACGCCGAATTTCCGAAGGGAATAGGACTACGGTCATATAGGCACAGGACATATGGATCTCGCACAACCGAAAAGGGCTAATACGCAAGGAAAAGGCGTATCGGGTATCGGCATATCGGGAAATCGGGAATCCTGAGCACGGTCATATAAACTAAGGTGAATCCAGTGGGGGCTAGCCCATAGAAATGGATCCATCGTGAATCGGGGATTGGAGAGGTAAGGGGATCGTGACAGCGAAAAGTCCGAAACTCCGAACTCCAAAATAGGGTCAGGGATAAGTCACGGTAGGTGCAGAGGCCGTGACGAGCACGTGGAGCTTATGCATGCCCGAATCCTTGGGTGCTCGTTTAGTTGTTTTATTTTATTTGTAAATTGTAAGAAATATTATAAAATAGATTAAATTATTTAACATAAATAAATTATATATATATAGGGACGAGTTAGTATAAAGTTAAAATGGATTAAGTTAATGTAAATAATGGTTTTAATTCAACTATGTTATTAAAGTGTAAGGTTAGCCTACCTTAAAGTTGATGTTGACCAAGCTTAGATGCTTAATCCTAACCCAAAACTGAGCCAATTTCCCCTGATGGAGTAACGTCTGTTTACAGAAAAGTAAAGAAAAATTACACCTAAACCTGTTTCTAAGTTTGAGTAGCACCAATTTGAAATGTCCTAGAACTCACCCTGATGACTTTGGGTGATGCAGGTTAAGTCATACTAAATGGCCAGGACTCGAAGAGGTCGTGGTAGGGGAGCGTCGTCACGAGCGCCATCAACCCCACCACCACCAACGCCGCCGACACCACTAGCACCACCACCACCATCGCCCGAACTAGTTCTCATACTACGCTCTCTATAAGATATTAATGAGACTCTAAAGGGGCGCCAACCAATAGGGAATGAAGAGGAACCACCACCATCTGGAACGGGTAATCCAGAAGCATCAAGGAGTTCAGGGGGAGGACTTCCACCTGAAGACATCACACGAGAATTGCAGAAAATCAAACTTCCAGAGTTTGTCGGGGGT
>JZKD02S0055627.1:747179-759552 GCA_000966675.3 Picea glauca | reverse complement strand
TGTGAATGTATGAACCATGCTCTTTCCTTGTACCATCTGATACCCTAACTTTGGGATGAATTTTCTTGAAGGGTGGGTGTATGTAACGCCCCTAAATTGATAAATGATTAAAGATTATTAAGCAAGATTTAATTAGGGAAGAATTACAGTTAATAAAATAACATTGATTGCAGACTGCATTCAATGATCTGATAAACTGATTTAAAAGATAGTCAGTAAGAAAGGGGGATAACAACAGAGTTACGTATGCACAGAGTTGCGTATGCAGGGTGAGGGAGCCCATAAATCCCGAGGCAATAAAACTTAATGTGGGACGCAGGTTGGAGGACGCGTGGAGGAGGTTGGTGGTAGAGTTACTGCGTGAGGCGGCAGGGAGGAATAAGGGACGGGAAGAGGGGGATGTGTAAGGCATTCGGCAGGGGAATGGATGATGCGGGGATGTGAGCTCAGGACCACTGTAATTGCCGGAAGCAGAGAGATTTTGCGTTTAACTATGAGTAGCGAATTGCTGCGCTTGATTGTTTGGCTGTGGGCCTGTGATATTTCCTATGGACTGTTATATTATCTGTGGACTATTGGCTTGCTGTAAGCAAGGAACAGAGTGTTCTGGACTGTGGTTTTGATCAAGGGAGGCACCAAGTTGCTGAAGGTTTCGGGCACGGAGGGCCAAGATATCCGTAGATATCCTGGAGCTAGGTAGTTTTCCTAGTTGGCAGGGAGGACAGTAGTTTTGGGCAGTTAATTGTTTGTTTGTGGCAGGGTTAACCTGTGTATGAGCAGGAGAAGAAGCAATAAGGCAGCAGAAATTAGCATCAGTATCAGGTATTTGTCAAGTTATGCATTTATCTCATTTTTACCAGAAAGTTATTACCCTGTGATAAATCTAAATTACCAAAACTGCTGTTGAGAAAATAAATATTTGCTGTGAAATCGTTATCTCCATTTAGAAAATGAATTGTTATGAAATTAAATTAATGCTTAGAATGATATGGGCATTACATATGGTATTAGAGCGTCTTAGTTCAAAATCTGGGGCCTAAGGGTCGAAACCTGGAGTGTTAACTCTAGCCACGCTTAACCTGTAAGATAAGTCTAAGCTATCTTATCGAATTAAAATATCTACAACTACTTTACATTGATTACATTAATTTTCTACAATCGATAGATGAGAGAAATGATGAAGATCTGTGTTACAATCCCAAAAACATTTAAGAGAACTTATGTCTCTCCAGATATTACATTAATGTGCCATCCTTTTGAAATTCAAAATATCTTCAAAATTTGTGTTGGTGTGTATCTAGTTGTTCTCCTCTTTCTTGCGATGCTCCTCCATCATACTCCTCTGGCTAAAAAAGTTCATGGACTCCTTTCCATGAGCTCCTGCACCATCTATCCATGTTTCTGGATATCTACTTCACTTTCCCAACTGACATCTTCAATCATGTGTCCCTTCCAATTTATCAAATATTCAAAACATGTCTCCTTCCGGGTCTTCTTACCAACTCTCTGATCAATGATCTTTTCCATATATGTATTTTTAGCTACAGACATCTGTTTGACCCAGTGAATTTCCTCTTGATTCTCTTCCCCATATGATTCATCTTCTCTGTAAGGATACAGATCTACTACATTGAATATGGGTGATATGCCCACATCATCTTGCAATTCTATCTCATAAGCATTTGCCTCAAATTTTCTCAGAATCTTAAACGACCCTATCTTTTTCATCTTCAACTTGTCATATGTTCCCCTTGGGAACTTTTATTTTCTTAGATGTGCTAAGACTAGATATCCCACTTCCAACTAAAGCTCTCTTCGATGTTGATCTTCTCTGTGATTATATTCCTGGTTGGAACTCTCCAACCACTCTTTAATATTACTATGGACCTCCTGCATCTCTAATGAAAAATATTCCTCTCCAACACTTCTGAAGTCATTTTTCTCTAAGTCTCTCAAACTTCGATTTACTACCTCAGTTTGTCCATCTATATGAGGGTGATATGCTGAGATAAAAGATAAACTCATCCCCAACTTTTTCCATAGTGTCCTCTAGAAATGACCAACATATTTGGTGTTTCTGTCTGAAACAATACTCTTGGGTAAACCATGAAGTTGAACAACTTCTTTGAAAAACAGGTTTGCAATGTGTGTTGCATCACTGGTTTTCTGACATGGAATAAAGTGTGCCATTTTTTAGAATCTTTCGACTACCATGAATATGAAATCACAACCTCTCTATGTCCTTGTCATTCTTAACATAAAATACATGCTTACTACGTCGCACAGACTCTCTGGTACTGGCAATGGTTGATACAATCCTATGTTCTGTCTTTTCCCCTTTGTGTGCTGGAAAATTCTACATCTATTAAGAAATTTCTTGACATCTGTCCTCATTCCTGGCCAATAATACAATCTGTTTAGTTTCAAAAATGTCTTTTCATGGCCAAACTGTCCAGCCAATCCCCCACTATGCTTTTCCTTCAAAAGGTTTTCTCTCATATAACTCTTCAGGATACACAATTGGTTTCCTTTAAATAGAAATCCATCCTGGATTAAATATTCAATCTAGTGGCTTCTATCTCTCAGAACAAGATTCTCACATGCTTCATAAGCATCCTTTAAATCTAAATCATTTATGTACATGTCCTTAAGGCTATCAAAACCTAAGGTCTTCACACGAAACTCCTGCAGAATCAAACATTTCCTGCTCAATGCATCAACAACCTTGTTAGCATTTCCAGAAATGAGATTTATAACAAAAGTAAAGTTATGCATAAATTCAACCCATTTTCTATGTTTCTGGTTCAATTTTTCCTTTTTGGTCAAAAACTATAAGGCTTGGTTGTCTCTATACAAAACAAACTCTTTTGGAACTAGGTAGTGCCTCCATTTCTTCAATGATTGTATGATTGCATAAAACTCATTATCATACATGCAATAATTCCTTTTGGCATCATTCATATTCTTGCTGAAGTATGCAACTGCCCTATTGTCTTGACTCAAGACTTCTCCAATTGCAAATCCACTTGTGTCACATCTCACTTGAAATGTCTTACTAAAATCTGGTAGAACCAGAACTGGTTGCCCAATTATATTCTACTTTAACAACTTGAAACTGTTCTCCGCTTCCTTTGTCCAATGAAAAGATTTATGTATTTTCTTGACTGTTTCCATCATTCATGCACAAATTCCATTAAAATTCCTGATGAACTTCTTATAAAAACTGGCTAGTCTAAGGAAGCTTCTGACTTCAAAGATATTCCTTGGTGACGACCATTCTTTCATTTCTTTTACCTTTCGAGGATCCATCTTCAACTCATTTAAAGAGATCATGAACTCCAAATAAATGAGTTTCATCTTCATGAAATATGACTTCTTTAGATTTATCAACAGCTTCACTTAATGTAACCTCCTCATCAGTAGAGTTAAATGTCTCAAATATCTCAAATGTTGTCTTCAATTCATCACCTTCCTGTTGGACACACCTACCACACTTAGAGGGGGGGGTGAATGAGTGTGGGGATCTTTTCCCAAAACTTCCCTCTTACACAAAAACTCATTAGTTAACATTAACCATTTTCTCATTACTCATTTTTGTCATTTATAATCAGTTATATGTGAATACATATCAGCAACATATATCAACAACATATCATCAACAAATCATATCCACAAGGAACACAAAGAACATAAGATGTATGTACAATTTTTCTTTTTATTATGGACTTCAATCCGAGGGTTTTTCAGCAACAACTGAATAGAGTACAAATCTAAAAGAGCACCAACTCTATATGCAAGACTCAAATTACATTCTCAGCACCAACTGAGATGAGGCAACAATCCTCAACAGATATCAATTTATCAACATAAACAAGTGCATCAACCATGCACGAACCTATGGCAAACAACCTGTAATAAACATGTACCATAAACAAGTGCATCCAACCATGTGCCAAGTATATACCAATCACATGTCAACAACTCATAAAAAATGACTCATCAGTATGTACCAACATCATCAACTATACACCTCATGTATCTGCCAACTCATCAACTGCTTGTCTCAACCATGACTAGTTTTGGATTAGTTAACAACCCTAACTTGAAATAATCATAACTTTGTACCTGTAATGAATAAATATCTGAAACTGATACACAATGTTCTTTAGTGTTTTTTATGAAATTCCTCCAGGTGGTACTACTTGGAACCTCTCAAAAAAGGAGTTATAGAAAAAATGACATACCTTGTTGAATTCTGTCTTATTCTAGAGAGTGACCTTGTAGAGCGTACCCCACAAAACATTTTCATTGAATTGATATGAACCTATTAAAAAACATACTAAATATTATACCATAACCAACACATTTGGTCTCACTGAATTTGGATCTGTTATGAAGAAGTTAGGACGTTTTTACCCGAAACACCTGTTTTTGACTACTTTCGGGACTAGCCACAAACCCTATTTTCCACGGAATGTAACTCCCAAAATACAACGAACCACAAGATGAATTTTTTTACCACAGATACTTGGGTATGTTTTCTCAATGGAATAGCAATTTCACGATCTGAATCATTATAGAAAAACATTTATAGAGAAAATGGTGAGATGACCTGTAAATAACATACCTTAGAAAGCATCATCAAAAGAATTTATCCTCCCTTCAATTTCAGTCCTGTTTTCTTCACCTTCCTTCTAAAATTTGTCTTATATATACTTGGTTACCTCAGTCACCTGTATATATTCAATATGATCAAGTGTTCCACACCAAAAATGCTCAAGAATCTCTCACAAGAATCTCTCCATCAATACTCCAAAAGATATTCTCACAAGAAGCTCTCCATTGATCCACAAAAAGGATGATCTACAAGAGACCATTGCTATCTTATTTATAATTTCATCATCTAGGTCACTTAATCCATTTCTAGGTCAGTTAACCTATTTTCCTTATTTTAGGGTTAACCACTTTCCATAAATAGAAATTTCTCCAATATTTTATCATTTAAATATTCCTTCTTAATTTCTCATCTTACTTTATCATTTCTTGATTTTTTCACTTCTCTTTATTATTTAAATAATCCACCTTGAATTTGTCACCTTACTTTATCAATTAAATAATGACTTCTTCTTTTAGGTCACTTAACCTATTTTCCATATTTTTAGGGTTAACCACTTTCCATAAATAGAAGGTTCTCCAATACTTTATCATTTAAATATTCCTTCATGATTTTGTCACCTTACTTTATCATTTCTTGATTTTGTCACTTCTCTTTATTATTTAAATAATCCACCTTGACTTTGTCACTTTCCTTTATCATTTAAATAATGATTTCTTCTTTTAGGTTACTTTGACTTCTTTGACCTTGGGGGCTTCAAGCCTTCATGTGGGGGTCCTTCATCTTTGTAATGCCATAGCTCTCAAACCATGAGGAGTTATGTGACATTACACATACCACCAGAAATGGCATGACAAGAGCTATCCATCTAGCATAGTTTCACCAACAATTTCCTTGATCTTCATCTCATTATTCCACATACAAGCATGGGTCCTCCAACCATTCTTCTAGGATAACTCAATCCATAAAGCGTCTTCCCGTGAGGGATTTCACCATAAGGGTCCACTTTGGAGTTCATCCATTTGTACACCTTATCAATCATGATAAGAAAATAATGAGAGCAAGGGTCCTCCAACCATTCTTCTAGGATAACTCAATCCACAAAGCGTCTTCCCATGAGGGCTTTCACCATAAGGGGACCACTTTGGAGTTCATTCATTTGTGCACCTTATCCGTCATGACAAGAAAATAATTAGTCATCTATACAGTTTTATAACAATGCATCATATACCAGTGAAACCACAACGATCCATCTTCATCATGTATCAATGACAACTCATTGATCCATCTTCATCTATGCATTCTCATCAAGGACAATACATATTATATTACATCAATCATCAATCAATCAATCCTTTGACATCAATGAATCACTTGACATCAATCAATCAAACCATTGGCATCAAGGACAACATGATCCAACAATCTCCCCCTTTGGCATTGATGGCAATACCAACATTGATGTCAACACCAATTAGCAATTTTTGATGTCAACATGTAAATAAGGCATTCTCTACATCAATAGTCAATGTGAGTATATATCCCCATAAATAAACATCAATCACATCAATGTGATTAACTCTCCCCCTTTGACATCAATGGAAAAGGGCCATTCTCATCTTGGGACGGCTCCCCTTGCTTGAACTCTCCTTGGGGTTGCTCCCCCTATCTGAATGCATTTGATGTAGCACCACTTTTCACTCACTACTGTGTAGGTGTTACTACGCAGAATAACAACATTTTCACTCACAATTAATCACATGCATTCAAAACAAGTTAAACACATTCAACACAGAGTAATCATACAATTTACTGCCATAATCAACAATCAATTCTATTTAACATCAATTCATATACACTGTAGAATACATGTTGATTATAATACACAGAGATACAGAAACATAATTAAAGCATGATCTGGTACTTATCTTTGAACAATGGTAGATTTCACCAACCAAGTGAAGGCCTTCCACGAACCTCCCAGTCTTAGACCGCACTGCTCATCAGCTTAACAATGGGTCACCCCCGAGCTGGGACTAATCTCCACCCCAAGACAAGGAATCCTAGGCTAGGCTGAGGTTACAGGGAAATAACACACAACCACAAGGATGGGATTCTCTCCCAGGAACCTCTCACACTCACTGCCCACAGACCCTCATTCCCCACATGCCTATTCCACCCCAGGAGTATACACCTTCTCTGTCACCTGGACAGTCCTTCGACTGCTAACATCCCTTGCCTTGGGTTATAGCAATAGGCCAGACCAAAAGTATTTGAACTCTGAGGCAGCTACAATGTTCCTTCCAAGAGTTCTCTCCTTCCTCTGTACACTCTCTCTCTCTCTTGGAGAGAGTGCTGCTCCACTGGCCAACAAGCCACATGTAGTCCAGCACTGTGTGGCCACAACAATCAACAGGGAAAAATGACGTGGCTTTCGTACAGGCTCAACAATGTCCGAATGGATCACGGTCACGACTTTGGGATAGAGACCCCACCCACAAGATCGATCTCAGATAGAGGATACACATGGATTCTCCAGATGAACACAGGTTTTTTCAGTTCAGAATATGTACTAGGTTTTTCTATAGAGGTTGGATCCATCGTACCGCTCAGAGGCCATATCCACTCAGGCCGTCGAGTGGAATGGAGGATAACCCCCATCACATCTCATCTTTGCCATTTTATTTGCATGGGTTGGGGATAACACTTGTCGCCCTAGAAACTACATGCGTTTACTCAGCACGCATCACCTTCCTCATGGTTAGGAACTTAGGATAAAACATGAAATGCTCATGCCTTTTTGGAATAATATCAAAATATTATTCCCAAGGCTGAAGCCCCCTAGGCTTAACACTTAGCCCCTTTTCCCGCCTTCCAGCCCCTAATCCCTTGCCTTCTATGTGGAAGCTCAGTCCCCCTTCACTCATTCATCGTGGTCGGTCTACACCTGGCGGTGTTTACAAATTTTTATTAATTTGTTCTGTGTGATTACATATACAAAAGCAAGCTCCTGGCCTTCAACACTCAGGCTCCCTAGCCTAACAAACACATAAGCGACCAACTTATAAAAGATTGGCTCACCAACCTATAAAACATAATTACAATTCCTTTTAGAACATGATTTACAACAGGGCTCGGCCTTGGGGACACTACATTTGATATTCCTCTGAATAATCTCTCCCCTTTTGAACAAGGGATATCACTCTAATGTAATGTTGAACATACATCCAAAATAATCCCCCTGTGACCATTCCTCCCCCTGAAATTATTCTCTTGTTATCTTTCTTCAAGTACAGAGCTCTTTTCTAGGTATGCATCTGATAAATATCTCCTCCTAGAATCATGGGAAGAAGAATGAATCCCCCTATGGGTATGTCTCCCCTATCTTTTCTGCAAGATGAACATTGTGCTACCATATAATGATCCTTGGACCTGTTCATTCATCGAACTCATGCCATACCAACCATCATGAATCAAAAGATATGTCAACGATGAAATAAAGAATCATGAGAAAAATATCAACCAAGTACATCATGTACAAAATGTGCACTCATCATGCACAACACCTATGTACATCAACCATGTACATCAACATCATGCAATGTGACAAAAGATATCATCCATGGAATGTATCAATCATATGCCTTTATCAACATGCCAACATGTGCATCTACCAATATTCCAACCATGTGCATCCACCAATATTTCAACCATGTGCATCTACCAATACGCCAACCATGTGCATATACCAACATGCCAAACAATGTATCATATCACTCATGATATGTCTCCATCATGAACCAAGTGCCACAATCAGGTATCTCAAACAAATTCCAATTGTTGTGCTAATCAAGTAGTACCAATGGTGTAGTATCATCAAGCATATGCCATCTATGAGTGTACCAAACATGTACATTAACAGATCAACATCAATCCATACTCATGGGTTAGTGTCATGCACTTGAGATTTTATTTTACATAATCCAATAGATGAACACTTAAGCCTATAGAAAATAGTGTCAGAACCTACAACAAACAATGTTAGACCCTGCAACAGAGTGTTATACCATCACATCAAGCTGCAATCCATGTGCATAGCCTTTTTCTCAAGGCTTTACCACATATACGTGGTCTACTGCACAATAACTCACATATGTGCATGACCTATACAAGGTCAGCCTGCGTATGTACACGACTAATACGATTGTCACCCACGTATGCTTCAATAGATGACTTACTTGAGATTCCCTTCAGTCTTTAATTCTGTTTTGACCACTATGTCTTCTTCACCCACTTCTGTAGATGTCCCTGCTCCTCAAAAATTGAACTCTGAGCATCCATATTTTCAAATATGTCTCCCTTCCTTACTTCATTCCTTCTTCTAGCCATGCTATTTGAAGTTCTCATCATGGAATTTCTTCTTGTGTTCCATCACTCACGGGATTTGTGGCCAAATCCACTACAGTTGTAGCATCTCATAGTGTTATAGTGAACAACAATGTGTCCTACTTGATCACATCTCCAACACCTCACGGTGTTATAAAATCTTCCATTATATCTCCTTTCATAAGATATACATTCAAAATATTTGTGACCATATCCATTACATGAATAACAATACCCATGAAAAATACTTTCATACCTTTTCTTTGGTGTCCCAAGAATAGATTCTTGCTTTGTTCTTTCGAAATTTTCTTTGCCTTGTCTAGATGGTTGCTTTGCCACATTGTCTTCCTTCCTTGATGGATGTACCTCATGCTTCTTTGAGGTTCTTTCTTCAGCATGTGTATCTTCTCCTTTGTATCCAAGACCTGATTTATCACATGATGATCTTTGACTTTCCAAGATCTCATCCAAAATTCGTGAGCTATTCAAGAATTTGTTTGACTTTTCCACCTTCTTTCTAAGGTCAACAATTTTATCTTCTAACATACAACATGAATCTTCCTTTTCATTTATTTGAATCTTCAATAGTTCCTCTATTCTTTTGGATTCTTCAATTTGGGTCTTGAGATGAACAATGGTTTCAAATATTTTGCTAATATCATCATCTACATTCATATCTTCTTTTCCATTCTTTAGTCTTGTGATTTCTTCTTCCTTTTCTTCTACTTGAGTCTTATTTCTCTCTTTGAGCATTTCCTTTAATATCAAGATGTACCTTTGACTCCTCCTAAGAAACTTTTTAGTGTTATCCGAAATATAGTTATAGTATGTATAAAAATGATCACTTCTATATCTATATAAACACTCTTCAATTTCCTTTTGAAGTTCTAATATATTTTCTTCTATTCTTTCCATGGGATAACTATCATCAAACTTTACACAAACTGTTTCTAGGTCATCTTCTTCACTTGAGAAAAATTCAAGATCATCACATTTTGAATCAATGCAATCAAGAGTCTTTGGAGATTCCTTACCTTCATTTGAAGTATCTTCAATATCTTCCTTCTTGCCAACATCATAACATGATTCTTTTCCTTTAAAATCATCACATATGCAATCAAGAGTTAGAGATTCTTTACATTTGATAATCTTGATGGAGTGGTCTTCAAGATCTTCTTTCTTTTTTTGATATGTCTCCTCTAGCTTTAGCCATAGATCCTTGGTGGAAGTGAATTGTCCCATGCTCTCTTTGATAGGGCTTGAAAGTCCACTGAGAATGGTCTTGATATCCAATGCATCATTCTTCTTTCCTTCCCTTTAAGCTGCAAACTTTTACTTGTTCTTCAATGGAACTGATCCACCAATGGCTACCTTCCAAATAGTTGCTCCCATTGTTTTCAAATACAGTATCATCTATATTCTCCAAGTAGAATAGTTTTCCTCATCAAGGATTGGTATTTCATCATCCATTTATGTGTCTATGGATATCCTTCAAGCTTGTTAAGGTTTGTAGTGAAGGCCCGCTTTGATACCAATTGTTGGACACACCTACCACACTTAGAGGGGGGGGGGTGAATGAGTGTGGGGATATTTTTCCCAAAACTTCCCTCTTACATGAAAAATCCTTATTTAACATTAAAAATCCTTATTTAACATTAAAAATTTGCTCATTACTCATTATTTTCGTTTATAATCAGTTAGATGTGAATACATATCAACAACATATATCATCAAAATATCATCAACAAATCATCTCCACAAGGAACACAAAGAACAAAAGATGTATGTACAAATTTTCTTTTTATTATGGACTTCAATCCGGGGGTTTTTCAGCAACAACTAAATAGAGTACAACTCTACAAGAGAACTATATCTATATGAAAGACTCAACTTACATTCTCAGCACCAATTGATATGAGGCAACAATCCTCAACATATATCAATCTGTCAACATAAACAAGTGCATCAACCATGCACCAACCTATGCCAAACAACCTGTAATCAATCTATACCATAAACAAGTGCATCGAACTATGTACCAAGTATATACCAATCATGTGTCAACTACTCATCAACAATGAATCATCAATATATACCAACATTATCATCTATACACCTCATGTATGTTCCAACTCATCAACTGCTTGTCTCAACCATTACTAGTTTTGGATTAGTCAACAACCCCAAATTGAAATAATCATATCTTTGTACATGTAATGAATAAATATATGAAACTGATAAACAATGTTCTTCAATGTGTTTATACAATTCTTCCAGGTGGCACTACATGGAACCTCTCAGAAAAATATTTATAGAAAAAATGGCATACCTTATTGAATTTTGTCTTATTCTAGAGAGAGACCTTGTAGAGCGTGCCCTACCAAAAATGTTTGTTGAATTGATATGAAAATATTAAAAAACATACTACATACTGTACCCTAACCACCACATTTTGTCTCACTAAATTTGGATCTGTTATGAAGAAGTTATGACATTTTTACCTGAAACACCTATTTTTGACTAGTTTCATGACTAGCCACAAACCCTATTCTCCATGGAGTGTAACTCCCAAAATACAATGATCCACAAGATGAATTTTTTACCACCGATACTTGGGTATGTTTTCTCAAGGTCATAGCAATTTCACGGTCTAAATCATTATATAAAAAAAAGTTATAGCGAAAATGGTGAGATGACCTATAAATAACATACCTTAGAAAACATCATCAAAAGAATTTATCCTCCCTTCAATTTCGGCCCTCTTTTCTGCACCTTCCTTCTGAAATTCATCTTAGATATACTTTCTTACCTCATTCACTTATAGATATTCAATATTCTCAAGTGTTCCACACCAAAAATGCTCAATAAGTTGTAGTGCTCTAATTTAATTATAACAACCATTAATTTAGAACATAACAGTAAATTTAAATTTTACTCAAAATTCACTTAAGCTAGCACATTCAATCCAATATTTCAATAAATAAAATTTACTAACAATTTACATACCTCACTCTGATGCTATCCGCCGCTTGAACCTGACGCTGCTCCTTAGGACACCCCAAAACCAGCCACCCTACCGACTAGTACGCCTAGCCCTAAGACATCAATGGATGTCCTAGCCCTTTGAGCCCAAAACCTCTGCAGCCCCGGTGCACTGTAAATCCCACTGTAAAATTTCACTCTCCAATCCTCCAAACTTCCCCTCTCCTAGAATTCTCTTCTCCCCCTCCTGTAGAATGAATGAATCCCCTTCCATGATCCTTCTCCACCTCCCTTATTCCTCCTTCACCGCCCCCGCACATTCACTCCCACCTAACTCTTTATTACCCTTATCCCATTCTTAATTGCCTTATCCCTTATTAATTGTCTTAT
>JZKD02S0055627.1:667038-696515 GCA_000966675.3 Picea glauca | reverse complement strand
GTGTACTATAGCAACAAGAAAACCAAAAGGCTTATGTAAGGCTAATTTCAGGTGCACCTAGGGAGCTTCTGATATACCAGATGGTACGTGGAGGATCGATTTTGTAGAACATTTTTTCTAATGTGATATTATTCATCAAGGTACCAAAAAAGGTGTAAAAGGGTGTCCAACCAAGTGACTCCACTTATATCCCTTACATGTATGCTTCTCCAACCATAGTTTTACCTAGTGAATGATAGATGTCTCCCTTTAAAGATGCTGGAACATATATCTAGCATATAAAAAAAATCTACATTTTGTCATGTGATAGCATAGGAAAGAGATTTCATACCACTTGTAAACCAGAAAAGAGAGACCAATGTTCATGGGCCTCTTTGAGGGGGAAAATTCCTTTTAGAGAAGCTCCAATACAATAACAACCCTTGACAAAACATTGCATATCCTACTATCTCTACAAATAGTTTCTTTCTAGCAAAATCGTAATCATGTGTGGTTCCATCGCTAATGAGTACCAACCACTTAATGGGCCTTATTTAATAAAGATGACCCTTTTACATTGAGTAACTACTCACTAACTACCTAATGGGCCTTACTGAAAGAAAATGGCCTTGTACATTAAACACCAACTCATAAATACCCCAAAGTAGGGACGTTAGGGTAGTGCTATAAAAATCATGGATTTAACAGGTTTTTTCAACATAGGTCATGATGTTTCAAAAGATTTGTAGAATTAAAAAAGGTCTATGAATAGAGGAGAAAACAATATGTGTGTTTAAAATACAACACCACATCAGGCAACAAATATGCATAAATAAAGAACACTAAAATTCTAGTTGTTAAAATGGCCTACCAACTTTTGAATTGTCGAATAATGAGAAAGTCTAGCTTAGGGGAATGAACTTTGGGCACTTTTTCCATTGCAATTGCATGCATGTAGAGAACCGCACTCAACTAGTGAAAGTACCTTATGAATCCTCCAGTGGTATGTGACATCACCTCTCTTGTGAATGGGGATTTAGTGTCCATAGTGTTTTCACCTTGGAAGGTCAAAATGTTTGAGGATAAAATCAACCTAAATGAAAGACATTTCCAAACATGGCACAATAGTATGGTGGTGGCCACTTGAGACACAATCATAATTCCTAATTATTTCATTGACCATTATGAATCTGTGCTAAAGTTCAACATGGATTGGGACTATTGTTATGTTAGATCTAAGATGGCCATAGGTAGATGAGTTGACATTTAACCACTTCCATTTACATTTTCATATGATGTGATTATGAGGAAAATATATTCTTGGACAATTGTTATAAATAAGGAAGCATTGGATGGAGTCATATTTATGTTTTCATAGGTGGAAGATCATCCACAAGACTTATGGAATTAGAGTGGGGATGAAACCATATAAACTCTTTTCTATTGTTGCAACCTTATGAGATTCTACATGAAATGACTCCACTATTGAAGTTATCCTTGGCCTACTTTCCAGTTAGTATGAAGTTGCACCTAGCACAGAGAAGGTTGCTAACACTCCAAAAATAATGTATATTCTTTATTCTGAGGATTTTTCTTGTCAGAACAATGACACACTAATTAAACTGGAAATGAATGGTGCTACAACTATAGGACACAAATTTAAGAAAGGAAAGGAAGGATACATGTTTTAAGAAGCACTAGCTACTTCTGGACAACATCTTGGGGAATTGGATCACACCTCCACCATACCTTCCCAAAAAGTTGATGCAGGAGCATCGTTAGCATCAAGCAAGCATGGAGGCTGAAGACAACAGGGATGAGCGCCATCACATTTTTGGCACAAGTTGAAAATTTTTGAAATTCTTTTGAAAGTTTGGATGCACAGAAATTAATGAAATAGTTAAGAAGGCATACTTCCATATTGTAAATAGATCTTGAGCGATCCACTCTCATCTGTAGGATGTAGAGGCATTTATGCATAGTTAATGAAATTAGGTAGAGATTAAAAATTCTAGATTAGACAGTTTAAGGAGCTGGAGGGAAAACAACTATAGACATCCTCGTCTTTGTATCATTGTATCAATTAGGTGATGGTATGATTAAGTATGATTAAGCACATTAGCATAGAGAAGAAGCAGAGAGTAGCAGAGAAGAATCCATGTACAGAAGTTCTGAGATTAATATATGAAGCTTTGATTTAGACTCTTGGTGCTCTAATACTTTCTGTGTATACATGATAAATGTTATGCTTATGGTTGTTTTACTCTTTCTGTTGTGCATTTACTTTTATGCTATGTATGTATGATTTCATGTTAAGTATTTGAAGTCTAAGAGAGTAAGGTAATGAGTTTCAATTGTTTCTCTTCTTGAGTAATAGTTCCTGCAAGGAGTACAATGAAGTGTCCGCAAGGAGTGCGTTGATAGAATTCAGAGTTTACCTCTAAAATCTCAGGAGGGATACCATTGTTCTCATTTCAACTGAAGTGAAAGACAAGCACAGAAGTCGTGCAAGGTGTGCGTAGGCTGGTTGAGACCTTAGAGCTTACCAACTAAGGTTGAGAGATTGAAGGACTGTTGTTGCAGAGTTGCACAGAGTCAAGGGATTCAAATAATCAGAAATATTTGAAGAAGTGCTGCAAGGAGTGCGTGCAGAAGTCTTTTATGAGATCTGAGTCTGTGAAGGAAGCTCAGGAGGATTAGGGCATTTAAATCGTTCGAAATAAAGGCAGGAAGCACAAGTAGTTGTGGGAAGTTTGAATACTAGAGAAGGATCACAGGATTGATTTGAGCGAAGGTTCTGTGAGGAGAGATTGAATGGTCATAATTATCTGAGGAGAACTCCCGAAACAACGAGGACCATAGGATCCAAAAGAGTTGCAAGGGAGTTAAGCATCGGACAAATCCACCTTTGAAAAGTAGAGTCGACGTGGACCGTCGATCGTGATTTGTTCAGGTCGTCAAATCATTTCGGGAATTCGGAGTTCGGGACTTTGAAGTGCTAGCCAAAACCTTGGATGATCAAGTTCCCGAAACATGAAAGGAGGTTTCATGTGTGAAGTCAAAAAGTGGCAAGTTTGAGTTTTTGGAACTTCAGAGTTCAGAGTTTCGGAAGTCCTGAGGACAAGTGATCGAGACTTAGCAGGGGGAAAAGTCTGAAATCAGAGACCGCGAAAAAGTATTTGTTGGCATTTCGGGAATCGATTTTTCTGCATTCTTGTTGACAAAGGGGTAGAACACTCTACGTTAGAACCTCTGAAATCGTGAAACGCGAAGAAGTTTGAAAGTGCGTTCTGACATTTCAGCAAATCAGGGTTGGGAATTCGGGGATCGTAATGACATAAGGTTAGGGTCGAGAGTTTTGAACTCCCGATACCCAAAAAGATGAAAATAAAGGAAGTTGTCGAAAGGTGGTTCAAGTTATGAAAAGCGAAAAAAGGTGATAGTTGGCAGGAGTCCACGTCAGGAGTATATTATTTCTCGATGGGACAGTTGGAAAGTTGGGAAACCTCGCGATAGTATTCGCGAAGTCCCGAGAAAGGAGACCATTTTGGAATTTCAGAATTTCAAGTTCTGGAAGGTATAGGAGACTGAGAGTTTGAGGATAAGCCTTACGAACTCCCAGTACGTGAAGTTGTGCTAACCGTTGGATCAAGGGGAAGAACCATAGCTGTTGATTTTCCTTGGAAGTGGAACACTAGTGTTTCGGTGTTTCAGGTTTTGACATTTCAGGAATCCTGTCGAGAAGAGGATGAGACATAGTGTCAAGGAAATCCCAAAGTCACGAAGTTTGGCAGGACTAGGGTGGAATTTTCGGGATTTCGGTAATTCAGGTTTCGAGACTCCGGGAGTCGAGAGGTAGAGTTGCGCATCATTGCAACTCCCAAAATCATGAAGAGAGAAAAGCCGAAATCACTGAAAAGAAGGGTCCAGATTTTGGTATTTCAGGTTTCAGAGGTCGAAGAGGTAAGGTGCAAAACCACGAGATTTGGGAAATCAAAAAATCCAGTATCCCAAAAAGAAAAAGGGAAAAGTCCCAAAGTCAGTTGGGGTTTGATTGTGGGGTTTATGTCAGTGAATGATCACGTGGGCATAACTCAGGAGGGGTTGTGAATTTCACTCTGAAAGGGGGAGTAAATAACTTCCCAAGAGGAATTAAGAGAGTCAGTCAGACTCTAAAGGGCCGAAGTTGAAAGATCCTGTGCAGACTCCAGCCTGAGGGTTTAGGGGTCTGCATCATTTGTGGTATCAGAGCATAGAAATATTTATTTTCTATCTGTAGAAGGGAAAAGAGGAATTTTATAGCCATGCCGCCGATAAGAAGAGATAGGAAAATACCTGATGCACCAGAGGAAAGGGAAATTCCAAGAAGAAGAGACAGACAATTACCTGATCTGGCAGGGGGGAAAGAGATGCGTGAATTACGTGTCAGTCTTGATTCCATGGAAACAACACATAGGCGCACAGTTGATGCTGGGGACATCAACGAATCCAAAAGTGAAAATGAAGCCGGAAATGAAGAAGTTGTAGCTGAAGATGCAACAGAGGAACGCCTATTCAGGGTCATTGGAAGCATAGGTGCTAGAGAAAAAATGGACATTCCAGTATATGAAGGAAACCTGGATGTTGAAGATCTTCCAGACTGGATTAGAGATCTGGATAAATATTTTGACTATGAGGATGTTGAGGAAGACAAGAAGGTTAAACATGTTGTCACAAGACTTAAAGGACATGCATCATTGTGGTAGGATGAACTACAAGCTGACAGACGTTGCAAAGGTAAGCATAAAATCAAGAGTTGGGACAGAATGGTTGCGAAGATGAAGGCAATTCATACCTAAGGATTATCAAATTACTTTGTTTTGGAGGATGCAAAATTTGAGACAAAATCTGATGTCAGTGAAAGAGTACACTGAGGAATTCTACAAGATAAACATTAGATTAGGTCATCGGGAAAGTGATGATGAAAAGGTTGCCAGGTAAATGAATGGTATGAGATATGAAATTTAGGATGAGATGAGCATGATGACCATCCAAATAGTAGAATATGCTTATTAGATGGCTCTGAAAGATGAAGAGAAGTTGAGCCGAAAGCAGGGTCAAAGAGGTCGAGGAAGAAGTCAAGCCAGAGGCAAAACAATTGCCCAAGACAAAAATCAGAAACCTAAAGAAGAGTGGAAGAAACCTCAAACTCAAACTGAGAGAGGTGGAAGCTCACAGAGAGGACAGTATGTGGATAGAAATACTTTTCCTCGAACCAGAGGAAGAGGAAGAGGCAGAGGTGGAGAAATAAAATGCTTTACCTGTGGAAAGAATGGACACAAATCCTAAGAATGTCTAGACAAGAAGAAAGAAGGTGGTGAAACTCACATTGCCGAAGCTCAAGGATAGAATGTTGAGGTAGAATATGCTGAGGGTGGAAGGTCATTGATGATGAAAAAAGTTCTCTTAACGCCAGAGAAGGAGGTGGAGAACCCAGTCCAAAGGAACATAATTTTTCGGACTGCTTGCAAGACCAAAGACAAGGTATGCAAGGTCATCGTGGATAGTGGTAGCACAGACAATATCATTTCTACAGAAATGGTAGAAAAGCTAGAGCTAGAGACTGTTGAACATCCAAGACCATACAGAGTTTCGTGGCTACAAAAAGGACATCAGGTAAATGTCACTAAACAATGTTTAGTTAAATTTAAAATAGGAAGATATACAGATGAAATATTATGTGATGTCATTCCCATGGATGTTTGTCATCTATTGTTGGGTAGACCATGGCAATATGACAGGAATGTGATTCATGATGGGAGAAAGAACACATACACCCTGGAGAAGAACGGAAGAACTCACATGTTGTTTCCGATTAAGGACAAAGAAGTGAAAATAGAGGTAAGCAACACTGTACTTCTCATGAGTGGGAAGGAACTTCTTAAGGAGGTTAAGAAAAAGGAAGATACACAATTCATTATAGTCAGGAAGCCTAGAATTGTTTTAACCGGTACAAAAATGGATGATTTACCAGAGGAAATCCAGAGGTTGTTGGAAGAGTTTGTTGATATAGTAGTGGATGAACTACCTTGTTTGTTGCCACCTATCAGAAGTATAAGTCATCACATCGATCTTATACCTAGAGCTAGTTTACCAAACAAAGTAGCATACAGATTGACGCCGCAGGAGAATGAAGAGGTCAAAAGACAAGTACATGACTTAATGGACAAGGGATTGGTTAGATAAAGCTTAAGTCCATGCACTATTCCGACAGTGCTCAACCCAAAGAAATATGGAGGCTGGAAGATGTGTACAGTCTCAAGGACAATTAACAATATTAACATCATATATAGATTTCCATTGCCAAGGATGGATAATTTGATGGATTGCTTGAGTGGAGCAAATTTTTTTCAAAGATTGATTTGAAAAGTGGATATCATCAAATTCGAATGAGAGAAGGTGACGAATGGAAGACAACATTCAAGACAAATGAAGGGTTGTATGAATGGCTTGTTATGACATTTGGATTAACAAATACGCCTACTACTTTCATGAGGTTGATGAATGAAGTCTTGAAGGAGTTTATAGGAAAGTTCGTCATTGTATATCTTGACGATATACTGATTTTTAGTAGAACGGAAACATAGCACTTGAAGAATTTGGCTACAGTGATGAAGAGATTACAGCAAGAGAAGTTGCTGATAAATATGAAGAAATCATTGTTCATGAAGACAGAGCTGATTTATTTGGGGTTTGTTATCTCTGCAAATAAGATGAAAATGGATCCAGATAAAGTAGAGATCATTAAGAATTGGCGATTGCCAAAGAGTATATTTGAAGTTAGAAGCTTTCATGGATTGGCTAGTTTCTACAGGAAGTTTATCAGAAATTTTAGTGGAATTAGCACACCGATGATGGACAAAGTGAAGAAAAGACAAAAATACTTTCACTGGACAGAAGAGGCAAAGAAAAGTTTCAACCTGCTGAAGAGAAGGATTACTGAACAACCAATTCTAGTGTTGCCAGAATTCAGTAAGACATTTCAGGTCAGGTGTGATGCTATTGGATTTGCAATCGGAGCCGTTTTGAGTCAAGATGACAGACTGATCACATACTTCAGTGAAAAACTTAATCAAGTGAAAGTGAAGTACTCCACATATGACAAATAATTTTATGTTGTCATACAAGCGCTGAAGAAATGGAGACACTATTTGGTCCCTAAAGAGTTTGTTTTGTATGGTGATAATCATGCTTTACAATTCGTGACTCAACTGGAAAAGTTGAACCAAAAACATGCAAAATGGGTTGAATACATGCAAAATTTTACTTTTGTAATTAAACATATTTATAGAACTGCTAACAAAGTTGTTGATTCTTTGAGCAGGAAATGTTTGTTGATGCAGGAATTTAGAGTCAAAACTTTCGGTTTTGATAACCTCAGGGACATGTACATAGATGATCTATATTTCAAAGAGGCATATGAAGCATCTAAGAATCCAATTCTCAGGGACAGAAGCCAGTGGACCGAGTATATGATCCAGGATGGATTATTATTCAGGGGTAATCAATTATGTATTCCAAAATGCTCCATGAGGGAGAATCTGCTGAAAGAAAAACACAATGGAGGATTGGCCGGACATTTCGGTCATGAAAAAACATTCTAGAAATTAAATGGCTCATATTTTTGGCCAGGGATGATGACAGATGTCAAAAGATTTGTGGACAGATGTAGAATTTGTTAGCACACAAAGGGAAAAAGACAAAACACAGGGTTGTATCAGCCATTACCCATACCTAAGAGGCCGTGGGATGCAGTGAGCATGGATTTTGTATTAGGGCTGCCAAGAACACAAAGAGGATTTGATTCAATCTTTGTGGTGGTAGACAGATTTTTGAAAATGGCACATTTCATACCATGTCAGAAAACCAGCGATGCAACTCACATTGCGAACCTTTTTTTCAAGGAAGTCATCAGACTTCACGGCTTACCAAGGAGTATAGTTTCAGATCGAGACACCAAGTTGGTGGAACATTTCTGGAGGACTTTATGGAAGAAGTTGGGGAAAAGTTTATCTTTTAGCTCAGCTTATCATCCTCAAACGGATGGGAAAACAAAAGTTGTGAACAAAAGCTTGGGAGATTTGCTAAGGAGCCTACTGACTGAACATCACAGTCAGTGGGATCAGATTCTGACACAGGCAGAATTTGCTTACAATGATTCACATAACAGAAGCACATGGCATAGTCCATTTCAGATTGCTTATGGAATGAAACCAAGGGAGTTTCTGAATTGAAAGATTCAGAAAAGAATGAAACTAGAAGTGCTAGTGCAGAATATTTTGCAGAGGCAATGAAAGAATTTCACAACCAAGTGAAGGAGTGATTGCGGAACTCGAGCCAAGAGTATAAGTGTAGAGAAGATCAAAACAGGTGAGAACTTCAATTTGAAGTTGGTGATCTGATTATTTCACATCTGAGGAAGGAGAGGTTCCCAAGGGGAACATATAACAAACTAAAAATGAAAAAGATTGGACCATGCAAGGTCATAAAGAAATTTGGGGAAAATTCATATGATATTTAATTACCTGATGGAATCGGAATTTCATCGATATTCAACATATTGGATTTGTACCCTTATAGAGATGAAGAAGGCAATGAACAGACATAGGTTCAGTGGGAGAAACAAATGCCTGTAGCTGAAAAGACACAGATGGAAAGTATACTTGACAAGAGAGTCAAGAAGAAGAACAGGAGAAAAGAGTATTTTGAATACTTGGTCAAATGGAAGGGACATCCAGTTGAAGATGCCAGCTGGGAGAATGAAGCAGAAATTCAGAAGCATGGACAGACTATGCAAGAGGTCATGAATAGGAGTCCATGAAAATTTTCAAGTAAGGGAGTATGATGAAGGAGAATCGTGAACAGCAAGCAAGAATGGAGGCGAAAGACAGCAGGGATGAGCGCCATCACATTTTTAGCACATGTTGAAAATGTTTGAAATGTTTTTGAAAGTTTGGATGCGCAGACATTAATGAAATAGTTAAGAAAGTGTACTTCCATATTGTAAATAGATCTTGAGCAATTCACTCTCATTTGTAGGATGTAGAGGCATTTATGCATAATTAATGAAAGTAGGTAGATTTTAAAAATTCTAGATTAGACAGTTTCAGGAGCTGGAGGGAAAATGACTATAGACACCATCGCCTTTGTATCATTGTATAAATTAGATGATGGTATGATTAAGCACATTATCATAGAGAAGAAGCAGAGAGTAGCAGAGAATAATCCATGTACAAAAGTTCTGAGATTAATATATGAAGCTTTGATTCAGACTCATGGTGTTCTAATACTTTCTGTGTATACATGCTGAATGTTATGCTTATGGTTGTTTTACTCTTTCTGTTGTGCATTTAATTTTATGCTATGTATGTATGATTTCATGTTAAGTATTTGAAGTCTGAGAGAGTAATGGAATGAGTTTCAATTGTTTCTCTTCTTGAGTAAGAGTTCCTGCAAGGAGTGCAGTGAAGCATCTGCAAGGAGTGCGTTGACAAAATTCAGAGTTTACCTCTGAAAGCTTAAGAGGGATATCATTGTTCTCATTTAAACTGAAGTGAAATACAAGCACATAAGTCGTGCAAGGTGTGCGCAGGTTGGTTGAGACCTTAGACCTTACCAACTAAGGCTGAGAGATTGAAGGACTACTGTTGCAGAGTTGCACAGAGTCAAGCAATTCAAATATTCAGAAATATTTGAAGAAGTGTCGCAAGGAGTGCGTGCAGAAGTATTTTAGGAGATATGATTCTTTGAAGGAAGATCAGGAGGAATAGGGATTTTAAATCATTTTAAATAAAGGTAGGAAGTGCAAGTAGTTGTGGGAAGGTTGAATCCCAGAGAAGGATCGTAGGATTGATTTGAGCGAAGGTTCTTCGAGGAGAGATTGAACAGTTGGAATTCTGTGAGGAGAACTCTCGAAACAACGAAGACCATACAATCCACAAGAGTTGCAGGGGAGTTAAGCGTTAGACAAATCCACCTTCGAAAAGTAGAGTCGATGTGGACCGTCGATCGTGATCTGTTTAGGTCGTCATATCATTTTGAGAATTTAGATTTCGAGACTTCGAAGTGCAAGCCAAAACCTTGGCTGATAAAGTTCCCGAAATGTGAAAGGAGGTTTCGTGTGTGAAGTCAAAAAGTGGCTAGTTCGAGTTTTCAGAACTTCAGAGTTTGGAATTTCGGAAGTCCTGAGGACGGGTGATCGGGACTTAGCAGGGAGGAAAGTCTGAAATCAGAGGCCGCGACAAAGTATTTGTCAGCATTTCAGGAATCGGGTTTTCAACATTCCCATTGACAAAGGGGCAGAACACTCTACATCAGAACCTCCAAAATCGTGAAACGCGAAGAAGTTTGAAAGTGCATTCCGACATTTCGGCAAATCGAGGTTCGGGAATTCAGGGATCGTAATGACATAAGGTTAGGGTCAAGAGTTTTGAACTCCCGATACCCGAAAAGTTGAAAATAAAGGAAGCTATCGAAAGGTGGTTCAAGTTCTGAAAAGTGGAAAAATGTGACAGGTGGCAGGAGTCCACATCAGGAGTATAATATTGCTTGAGGGGACAGTTGGAAAGTCGAGAAACCTCGCGACAGTATTTGCGAAGTCCCGAGAAAGGAGACCATTTCGACATTTCAGAATTTTGGGTTCCGAAAGGTATAAGAGAAAAAGAGTTTGAGGATAATCCTTATGAACTCCCGGCATGCAAAGTCGTGCTAACCGTTGGATCAAGGGGAAGAACTGTAGCCATTGATTTTCCTTGGAAGTGGAACACTAGTGTTTTGGTGTTTCGGGTTTCGGCATTTTGGGAATCTTGTCGATAAGAAGAAGAGACATAGTGTCAAGGAAATCCTGAAGTCATGAAGTGTGGCAAGACTAGGGTGGAATTTTTGGGATTTTAGTAATTTGGGTTTCGGGACTCCGAGAGTTGAGAGGTAGAGTTGCGCGTCATTGCAACTCCTAAAATCGCGAAGAGTGAAAATCCAAAATGAGTGAAAAGAAGGGTCCAAATTTTGGTATTTCTGGTTTAAGAGGTCGAAGAGGTAAGGTGCTCGACCATGGGATTTGCAAAATCGTGAAATCCAGTATCCTGAAAAGAAAAAGGGAAAAGTCCAGAAGTTACTTAGGGTTTGATTGTGGGGTTTATGTTGGTGAATGATCACGCAGGCGTAACTCAGGAGGGCCTATGAATTTCACTCTGAAAGGGGGAGTAAATAATTTTCCAATAGGAATTAAGAGAGTTAGTCATACTCTAAAGGGCCGAAGTTGAAAGATCTTGTGCGTACTCCAGCCTGAGGGTTTAGGGTTCTGCGTCACAAGCCCTACTCAACTCTAGTGTAAGGGGTGGAGATGACCCAAAAAGGCCAATAGGAACGAGAAAGGATCCTTCAATGGACTCATCCAAGAACCCTAGGGATGACGAATTTTATGAAATGCAAGATTTGGAATAAAGATAATTAATTCAAAATATTGTGACATTACCTTTGGTTTATCAGAAAAATTCCATTACTTACCTTCATCCTCTAGATCATAATCTTGAGTATGACCAAGAGTTTCTTATATTTTTTTAGGAGAATTTTAATTTTGCATCGTTGGGGTTACTTTGAGGCCAAGAGTTGTGATAGAATATGAGGATCCATAAGTTCATAGTTGAGCTATGTATTTTGTTCAAAGTGACCTACCCCTTGCTCCCTCGAACCTAGTCATGCATTTTCATTTGCACACCTCTTCCCTAGTAAACATTCATGAATTCTCATATGATATATTATGGACCTTTCAATCAACGAGTGAAGAAATTGGTTGTCTCTTTCTACAAGAATAGAAGGGAAAACTTTGATATACAAAGATATAAGATGTAGCTCCAATTTCAACTAGATGATCTGCTAGGGGAATGTGATACTCTTCATCACAGTAAGAATACCCATTTGGATGAGCTTGAAGAAGTCTACCATCATTTCACGCATATGTGGTTGGTGGTCCAAGATAAAGATATAGAACTAAAAGATGTGGTTGATTATGAGAGGCCCTCCACTTCTTCAAAGAAGTTCCATATTTCTCTAATGTGGTTTAGTGAACAAAAACAATTGTAGCTACAATTGGACTTGGAATATCACTATGTTGATCTCAAAATGAAAGAACTCATGGGACAAATAAACACCTTGTCCACTCAGCTTGAGAACTAGAAAGTGAAACTCAAAATTGTGATAGAGTAGACCAAGTTTATTCATTTTCAACTATCTAGAACTAGTTGGACATAGTCAAGGCTAGGGAGAAAACTACAAAATACCTACAAGTTTGAATGAAAAAGTTATAGTAGCAATATGATCTTGTCATTGATCCCAACTAGTGAAATGAGCTCCAAGAAAAAATTGAAAGGTTGATGAATAGTTGGATACCCTATTTCAAGCATCTCAGAAGGTGTAAGGACAAATTAAACAATTTTGGTTGGTCGCAATAGAATGCTATAAAACACTATAAAAATCAAATGGAATCATTGATCTTGAGATAGGAGAAAGAGGTCAAACCATTTCCTCCATGCGTGTCCCCTCCTCTGGTGAAAAACCATGTGCCCTCCTCCTCTGCAAATTGTGTGCCCTCCTCCTCTGCAAATTGTGTGTCGTCCTCCTTCTCTTGTCCTCCAAATCCAAACCTGCACGCAAGTGGTGGTGAGTGCATGGACTGTGGAGCAATACTGTGGACTCCAAATCCAAACCTGCACGTGAGTGGTGGTGAGTGCATGGATTGTGGAACAATACTCAGGACTCCAAATCCAAACCTGAGTGTGAGTGGTGGTGAGTGTGTGGGCTGTGGAGAAATACTGTGGACTATGAGTGCGTGAACTACATGGAGGAGGCCGCGCACAAGGGGAATGTCTTTGTGTTTTTAAATAAATGTTTTTCGTTTTTAGTTTTCATTTTTTTATATATTATATATTATATATATAATATATATTATATATTATATATATAATATATATTATATATTATATATATAATATATATTATATATAATATATATTATATATAATATATATTATATATAATATATATAATATATATTATATATATAATATAAGATATATAATATATATTATCTATTATATATATAATATATTATATATATAACATATAATATACAACCCAACATTGATATACAACCCAAACATGAAGTCATGAGACCTACTTGGGTTGTGGATTTGAACCTGGGTTAGGAGTTGGCATTTTAGAGGTTATGGGTTAATGGGTTAGTGATTTGGAGTCTAGTAGGAGTTAGTGGGTTAGTTTTCAAGAATTACTGTGTTAGGGTTTGCGAGTTAGTGGGTTATTATTTTTAGCCTATATAATGGGTTTGTGTGTTCAACATTAGGGTTTATTGGTTTACAGGGTTAGCAATTACTAGGTTATATGTTAGTCAATTAATTGTCATTAGGAGTTAGTAGGTTAGATGTTAGTCAATTAGTTATCATTGGGGGTTAATGAACAAGTGACCATTAGTGGTTAGGTTTTAGGGGTTATGGATTGCTCTCTTGGTGGTTTAGGGATCATTAGGGGATATAAATTTAATTGGTTGGTGTGTTAGGGATATTGGTTAAATCTCGATTAATCATTTAATAGGTTAGGAAGAATTTATTGTGTTAGTTCTTAGTGGGTTAGGATTTAATTTCTTAGTTGTCATCCAGTTAGTGGTTAGTGGGATAATTTCCATCCATGGTTAATGGGTTAGGGTTATGTGTTAGTGGGTTAGTATCTTTAGGGTTAGTGAGTTAGGTATTATGGTGTTAGTGCATTGGGGGATCAAGGATTAGTGGGTTAGTGAGAGACACAAGTTCAAATCTAGCTAGATTCCACTATAACCCCTAGATTAGTGCCAACAACTTGCAATGAGATTCAAAATATGGGCTGAGGATGCCCTTAGGTATGAGATTCAAAAGATTAAAATGGTTAGTACTAAACATCACATGCACAAAATTATCACAAGTGGATTTGAGGATGTCCCTAGACATGAGATCCAAAAGATACGACACTGAGTCAAGATGAACAACATTAGAGTTCCCATGCAAAACATTATTCATAATGGAGCTGAGGGTGCCCTTGGGAATGATATGCAAAAGATAGGTCATTAATTTTTGACTATTATAAGTGGCATTCAAGAGGATTAACCTCCCATGAAAATGTCGACTATTATAAGTATTTTACCCTTGAGAATGGGTATGATGATGACGATGACAATGATGATCATTATTGTCATGGTCTTTATTGTCATCAATACAATCATCATCGATCATCATTATCAGTGAGAAAAAAAAATTCATCGTCATCATCATCGTCATGGTCATTGTTTTCATCATTGTCATTATCATTTGTACAATTATCATCATCATCATAATTATTACAATTAATATCGCCATCATCATCATCATCATCGTATCTGATCTCCTTCTCTCCCTCTTCTCCTTCATCTCTTTCTCATCATCGTCATCACACATTATGAGTACATTCATTAATACCAAATCATTATTGTCATTATCATCATAGTCATCAACATCATATAATCACATCATCATCATCATCACATCATATATTATATATTATATATAATATATTATATATAGGCCTAGACTACAATTCTTCCAAACTCTTCCATCTAAATCATTGGGGGCCCACTGAGAAAAGAGAATAAAGAGAAGGATGAGGGATTTCCAAACACCTACCATGAGAAGTGATGAAATCTACTATGGTGATGAGTGAAGTTATAAATGAGGTTGTTATAACTAGAAGACAAATGGTGATGAAATATCGAGGCCCATATAAATACGTCTTAGGTGTCCTCCCTCATACAAGAGCCACCTCGATAGAAGCCTAATAGAATGACCACTAAGATAGCTCTTCATATATGCATGAAACATGTTACCTTTCCTTTAATATGAAATGAAATGGTCATGGAATATTTATTATTTAAAGATCTAGGAGTATCAATCAAACTTCTGGTCCCAACCTTGGAATTATCCACTCTGAAGAGTGTGCTTGTTGCTAAATAGGTCTTGACTATATCCTACAGAAAGGATTTTAATATCCCTAATAGGTTAAGGAAATTTATCCTTATCAAAATGAACCTCAAAATCATAGGACTTAGTCTCAGATTCAAAATTAGTGTGGAAACCTGCTTTACTAATTCATTGTCTTGTTTCTTCATTAATAAAAGAAAATATGAACAAATGGGACTATTTCAATAAATTAGATAGGGATTCCCTCTGGTGTCATCCATATATGTTTTGGCTATATAGGGACTTTTATATATACTTTGTTGTAAATTCAAACATCAACTACTTCATGGGACTCACCTCTCGTAACCAAAGATAGGGCAGTTGGTTAGTGGAAATTTCCTAGATGACTCCTTCCTAACAATTGTCAAGGAGCAACCCTCATGGATACACATGGTTGAGTGTTTGGATACTTGAGAGGTACAATGTAATAATGGTTGTTTTATGAGCGCAATGGTGGAGTGATATTGTCAGGTTTTATAGATGTTGATTGGGCAGGATGTACTGAGTGCAGGAAGAGCACTTCAGGTTTTTGCTTCAGCATTGGATCGAGAATTATTTCCTAGTTCAGCTTGAAGCATAAATCATCGATCTTTGGTGGTCTGGAAGTAGTCTCCCTAAGTACATTGTTGGTATCATTAGGAAACATAAGTCACCTAATTCTTCCATCGTTAAATATATAGCATTCAATGAGAAGTAGAGTGTATTGGAATATAACAACTATATCAAGAAGAATTAGGTGACACTTCCACATTATGCCCTAGTGAAATCCTCTTTTATGATTTTGAAAGGCATCATTGAAAATTTTTACAAGGAAGGGTCGATCAATCCTTACATAGTAGGGAAAATAACAAAAAATATTAATTGGAAATATGAATTGATAAGTTGTGACCAACCCTTCCTTGTTGCTGACCTAGTGATATACCATTCTATGAGACAAAGAGTTGCTTGAAATGGAACAATTATCATTAGATAAAGTTTGATTGGAACTTGCACATTATGCCCCTAGCACATACCTCTTCTATTAGTTTGAAAATGATTCATTGAAAATTTATACAAGGAAGAGTTGACCAACCCTTGTAGACTAGGTCAAATAAGGGAAAAGGATGAATTAAAAAGATCGAATGCAAAAGGGGCAATCAACCCTTCTTTATTATTCCCCTAAAGAAATTTCATTCTACGAGATGGAGATTTGACTAGAATGAAACAATTATATATACAAGGGTCAACTGACCCTTCCACATTATAATCCCAATGCAAATCTCTTATTTGAGTTTGAAAAGGCTTCACTGAGAAGTTATACAAGGAAGTGTCAGTTTACTCTTCTAGATTAGGAGATATAACACCATTGATTAATTAAAAATCTAAATGCATAAGTGGTGGTCATTCCTTCATTATTCTTCACCTAAAGAGGTACTATTTTGGGATACTAAGAGTTAACTGAAACTTTGTCTATTTTATTTCAAATCTTCCTTCTCCTTTTCCTCATCCAAATTTCCTAGAGGTGTGGGATGTAGTGGGAGAGGAGGATTGAACCTTAGCCCGATTTGTTCGATCTTGATTTTCATCAAAGACTCCTTGTAAAATTGAGACCTATGGAGGGTAGATGAGGGGAGTGTGGTTCTATCCTCTAAAGATCAAGATGAATCCCACTACATATGGCTTGGAAAGCTTGGATTGCACCTTCCCTGGAAATTTTTACCGTATCTTCAACATGGGAAATTTCCTCTCTTTCTTTCCCCTAGACTTGATAAAAAATCACATGAATTAGTATAGGAAAATGATCATTTTTTCCACCCTATAATGTTTCCCCATATCTTTTTAATAACATCAATATAACTAAAATCCCAACCCCCTAGGAAAGGTCCTTAACAAGTTTCTCCCACTCCATTAATTCTTAAAAAAATTATAGATGGATTATTTACATCTATTAATCTTTTTAAGGCCAATTTCTTTGAGGAATTGGCCACTCCTCTACAGTTTAGGGTTATAGAAATCATTTTGAAACATCCTTTGGATCATTTTCTCTAATAGCCCCAAAACAATGACATTTGTCTCCCACTTTTTGCTTCATAATTAGCTTACTTTTGGGGTAGAGAAAGATATATAATATTTTCATTGTTGGTTTCATGATGGGTGGTATAAGTTAGCTTTATGTACACACGAGACATACTTTCCTTTCAACAAGAAAATTGATTTATCCTAAATAGAGAGGTAGAGGTATTTATATAGTAAATTTTTTTCCAAGATGCATAGATTTTAAGTGTAAGTTTAGTGATGATTACCATTCTACTTATTTCTAAATTAAAAGATAATTATATAATCACTTCAAACTAATTTAAGGACTATCTCTTTTATAACATCACTTTCATTTTGGGTAATTTTGAATCTTACCCTTTAGTTAATAATGAAGATTAATCACCACATAAATAGTGATTAATATATATGTAAGCTATGCAATGATAAATTTGAATAAGAAGCCTATTTCATTTCATCTCATTTAAAATCTCATATTCAATTGTCCAATTTTGAAGAGGAAATATAGAGAATCTCATATTCAATTGTCTAGTTTTGAAGAGGAGATATCAAGTGTTTATAGTAGGAATTCAACAAGAATTTTTTCTAAGGAAGAGAAGTTGATTATGAAATATTTAGAAGCTACAAATAAATAATTGTTGGAGTGGGAGGAATCAAAGTGGAGATAAAAGAGCTAAGAAATGGGGTTGGTATAAGGAGATGAAAATACTAAACTTTCCCATAGCTATGCCAAGGCAAGGTAGATCTCTAACAGCATATAGGATGTGCAAAATGAAAATGGTGAGAGGGTTTCAAAGTTTCGAGAGATAGAAACAGTAGAGGTATGTGCTTTTCAAATAACAATTAAGGAATCAATAAGGATTAACATAGTGGAAATTGTAAGTCTCTCATCATACTTTCCAAGGTTCACTAATGAATATTAAAACTTACACCTTATGGCCAAAGTGGAAGAGGGGGAAATAAAAAATGTAGTGCACTCTTTCCAAAAGGACAAGAGCCTAGGACCAGATGGCTACCGAATTGAGATTTATTTAGGGTTCTATGAAATGTTGGAAGATTATGTATTAGTAGTTGTTGAAGAATATAGTAATTTAGAGAAGATATTGGGAGCCTTGAACTTAAATTTTTTGGATTTGATACCCAAAAAATATGCATCCAATGCCTTTGAATATTTTAGAACTAGTTTACAAAATCATTTCCAATGTCATAGAAATAAGGCTCAAAAGCGTTGTTTCCCTAGGCTCAATCTCCAAGGGGAAATTTAGTTTTTTAAACAATGCACAATTTCATAAATCTATTAGTATATCCCAAGAAGGTATACACTTTTTTAAGGTAAGAGATATGTCATATTTTATTATAAATATGGATCTCTCAAAATAATATGACAAGGTTACTTGGGATTTCATTAGATTCATTCTCCTACATGTTGGTTGCAAGATTGAATTTGTGAATTGGATTGAAGTATGTTTCTCTCTATTTCTTTCTCACTCTTAATCAATGGACCGACCATAGAAAATTGTAATCTATAAATGATATTAAGCTAGTATTTTCCCCTATCTCCCCTTCCTTTTTTATTGGTATAAAAAGGTCTCTGTAGGAATTTGATTCGTGAAAGAAACCATGGGGTTTTAAAAGGAGTTATGGTTTGATGAAATCTCTTTCTTACTCACTTTTCATTTGTAGATGATGTACTATTGTTTGGTAATGGATCCCTTAGTGATGCATGGATTATCCAATTGGTTTTGGAGATTTATGAAATCCTCATGGTTGTAAATTAGCACTCAAAAGTCTTCCATCACATTTCATGAGACAATGCAGGAGAAGGAACATGCAATCCATGTAATTCTTCCCTTTTAGGGTTCAATGATTTCATCAAAGGATTCAAATATTTAGGGTTTGAATTAAAAGATAATGAGTATGGGTTTAACTATTGTATTTGGATTTACAACAATATGAAGAAGTGGATATTCTCTTGGTTCACAAGATGGTTGTTAATGGGAGGGAGGTTGACCATGGTGAAAGAAATTTTTTAAGCCATCCTAGTTTATTGGCACTCACTTGCATACATTCCTAAAGGAATTTTAAACAAAATTAAAAAGAAGGTCTTCAATTTTCTTTAGTTTTGTAACAAACAAAAAGAAAGCACGCCTCAAAAAAGACGTACTACTTTAGAAAATCCCTAGTAGTGAAAACCTTTGGAGACTCATCTATATTGAAGGTTTGTGGAAAGAGGTAATGTTTTAGAAGTATGTAGATCCACTTTAATGGAGGATTGGATTAGAATCAATGATGAGTTTAAGGATGGAAATTTATATTAAAATGTAGAAACTTGGGCTAATCTTATTAGTCCTTAATATGCAAAATGTAAAAGTTTTGGCGACATTTTTGTAAAATTATTCAAATTTCTAAGGATTTTGTATAGTTTCTATAAAGTTTTGGCGATTTTTAATGTAAAATAATTTTATTCTATGGAATTTGGGCGAAACATTTTTAGAAAAAATGGAAATTGGCGAATATGTTTTTGGGAAAAATGATGGAAAATTAGCCCATTTGGGAAATTTAGCCCCTAAAATCATCTATGAAATTTAGAATACCAATCAAGAGACTTGCCAATAATTCTATTATTTTGAAGGCATTAGTCCTATCATTCCCCTTATTGGTATTTGGTTGTCAAGGAAGATAGGAAATTGAAGGAGATTTAATGTTGGTCTAGATCTATTGATTGGTAGTATGCACAATGTTTTAGCATGGTTATTGAACACTCTAAGGTAGACCAATATATTTTACCTAGAAGATGTTCATAACCCCATCAATGCAATCCTGTGGAAAGACGGTTGAAAATATTCAAATGATATAGGATTAGTAGGTGATCAAGAAAAGGGTATCGTAGGATTTCATGAATATGTTGCCCTCTTGTTTCATCAAACTATAGAATTAAGAAGATTAATTGTTGAGGTCAAAACATGCTATGGGAGGTAACTACATGGCATATCTTAGATAGAAAACAATGTTTCTATAAGGGAAAGGGGAAGAGGTTAAATGGTGGTGGTCTATGCTTTAATGGAAGATTAAAACCCCTCTCAAAAAATCATTATTTATGTGGTTTTGTTTTTCTAGCAAGGTTCTCACATGGAAATTTTTATTGATGAGAGTATGGCAAGGTCCAAAATTTTTTGATCGGTGAAAAATATCCGTCGATATTTCCACGAAAGTTCGTGGATATAGCGACGAAAATCCTGACTAGATTAAAAAAATATTTTCGTGGATATTGCGACGAACTTGCATGGCAATATCGATGAAAATCCCGCCCTTTTTAAAAAAAAAAGATGAAACTAGTGGAAGCGTGGAAACTTTTCATGGAATAATCCACCCATATATAGTAGTGTTTCTTGTTTCTTATTTCACCTTCTTGTCTTCAATTGCATCAACATGTGTCCTACCATTCTTTTCCAAGGTGTATGTGTTCTTTCTTTCGTCATGAATAAAATTCATGTCATATTGCCAAGGCCTCCCCAACAAAAGATGACAGACATCAATGGGAATAACATCACATAAGATCTCATCTTTGTGTCCCTCTATCCTAAATTCAACTAAACATTGTTTAGTGACAATTACCTGATGTCCTTTTTGTAATCACGAAACTTTGTATGGGCTTGGATGTGCAACTGTTTCCAATTCCAGCTTCCCCACAATTTCCATGGATACTAGATTATTCGTGCTTCAACTATCAACAATCACCTTTCATACCCTATCCTTGGTCTTGCAAGTAGTTTTGAACACACTGTTCCTTTGGACTAGATTATCCATCTCTTTCTTTGGCTTCAATAGAATTTTCTTCATCATTAAGAATCTTTCGCCTTCTACATCTTCTGCCTCGACATTTTGCCTTTGCGCTTATGAAATGTGAGCTTCACCTCCTCCATCTATTTGTCTATCTAGATATTCAAAATATTTGTGTCTAATATGTCCATAGAAAAAACATTTTATTTCACCTCCTATGCCTCTTCCTCTTCCTCTAGCTCGAGGAAAAGTGTTCCTATCGTCATATTTTCCTCCTTGTGAGCTTCCTCCCCTTTCTGGGTGGTTATGAGGTTTCTTTTCTTCATCCTTGGGATTCTGTACTCTGTTATGGAAAATTTCCTTGCCTCTACTTGGACTTCTACCTTTTCCCCTTTGACCTTTCTTTCGAGCCAATTTTACTTCTGCCTTTGAAGCGATCTGATAAGCATCTTCCAAATTTCTATTTTTCACCATGCTCATCTCATATTCCATCTCATATCTCAGACCATTCATGTACCTGGAGACCTATTCATCATCAATCTCGTAATGACCAGCTCTAATGTTGAGTCTATAAAATTCCTCAGTGTATTCCTTCACTGTCATCCCTTTCTGTCTCAAATTCTGCATTCTTCGGAACAGATTAATCTGGTAATCTCTGGTTATGAATTTGTATTTCATCTATGTTACAATCCTGTCCCAAATTTTTATTCTTTGTTTGCCATTTCAATGCCTATCAGCCTACAATTCATCCCGCCACAATGTTGCATACCCTTTTAGTTTGGTGACAACGTGCTTCACATTTTTATCTTCTTCGATATCCTCATAGTCGAAGTATTTATCTAGAGCTCTAAACCAATCTAGAAGCTCCTCAACGTCTAAGTTTCCTTCATACATTGGAATTTTGATTTTTTCTCTGGCCTTTATTCTTGCAACAACTTTGAATAGACGTTCCTCTGCAACATCTTCAACTACAAATTCTTCTTCAGCTCTAGCTTCATTTTCTCTTTCAACCTCACTGATATCTCCAGTATCAGGTGTTCACCTTTTTGTTGTCTCCATAGCATCCAATCGAGAATGAAGTTCTCTCATTTCCCTTTCCACGGCTGGATCGGGCATGGGTCTCTCATGACGTCTCCTTGGGGGCATTGTTTCAATCTATCCAAGAAGAATTCAATTCACAACTTGTCTTCTATCCTATTTCACCTATAGAAAACAATGATTGTAATCTTTAATACCACCTGACGCGGCACACCTACCTCAGCAGGGTCTTCTTGACCTCCCGGTCTTTGGATCTTCCTATTTCCTTGAGCCGAAATGGATCTCTAGTTCGCACTGGAACCTTCAATGTATATTGAACCACATGTCCTTATACAAGTTAAACCGGCATGAACAAGCACTAGGAACGAAACCCTAATCCACATGACCACTGGCGTGACCACTGACTTAGCCCATATGGCTCTTCAAGTTTTGCGATTTGGCGTTTCACGATTTCAGGATTCTTGCTACGAGTCGCCCCGACTCCTCTCATTCCCAAAACCTCAAAATTGGATAACGGTCCTTAGATCTTCCCTTATTCTTTCACCATATGACCTCCATCCAAATCCTGGGGCCTCTCCTCTAAGCATGTCAGGATTTTGTGACTTACAAGTTTGTGATGCAACTCTTCTCCTTTTCCCAGAGTCCAAACTCATGAATTCCTCTCCACGGATCAACGGTCCTAAAACTCCTAAGATCTGATGGTCCAGATTGCGTCGATTTTTTGTGTATCAAGTATTCCCTAGTAGCAAGTTCCTCCACTCTCCCGACTCTCTAAATGTCGATATTTCAGAGCACCCAATCAATGACTCTCATTCCTCCATATCTAATAGCTACTAATCCTCCCAATATTATGAGTATTGAAAGACACTCAGTCTTAACCTCCTCGGTGATCCACTGGATCCAATGGTTCAGGGATATCTTCACTTCTCCCTCTCATAAACTCAAACGTCCGTTCAAGTTCTCAAAGACTCCTAGCCAAATAATTTAGCACCCTTTCCTCCTGAGCTTGGTTTCTGTGAGGTGCCTTCGACCCTTGTACTTCCTTTTAAATTTCCAAGTCTCTATCCTTCCTGAGCTAGAATATTGCTGAAAACTCAAATATTATGATGGATTCTTGCATGCACTCCTTGCATCCTTCACGATAATCTCTGATTATATAAAATCTTCCAAATCTGTGCACTCCTTGCGATAGTAGTTCTTAAACCACTCACCTGGTTGAAAAAAAGTCTAAGACTTCAACCTAGCCTGCGAACACCTTGCACAGATCTGTGTTATACTTTCACTTCTAATGGTATAAGAACAAATCTATCTCTTTTGATCTTTTCTTAGGTAAAACTCAGAATCTCCTCAATGCAGTCCTTGCGGACCTTCACTGCACTCTTTGAAGGAATTGTTAGGAAGAGAAATAATTTAAACTCATACTCTCCCTCTCACAAACTTCATACATTCAACATGAAATCATACACATAAAGTATTGAAACAAATTCATAACATGGCATATAAGAAAACTGTAAACATACCATTCAATAGATGCAAACATTATCCGTAACAACACCATGAAAAAATCTACAGTCTTTGTTCTCCTATGCCCTCCTATATTTTTTTTGCCTCTATTCTTACGAATGAGAATAGTGATACATTACATCTACGAGGGATATTTTCTTGAGTTTTCCCTCCTACAACTCTAAGTTATCTTATCGAATTAAAATCTCTACAGCTACTTTACATTGATTACATTAATTGTATACAAGCGACAGATGAGAGCAATGCTCAAGATCTGCATTACAATCCACAAAACATTTAAGAGCACTTATGTCTCTCCATATATTACATTAATGTTACATCCTTTTGAAATTCAAAATATCTTCAAAATGTGTGTTGGTGCATATCCATCTATCCCTCGCTTATGCTTCCTTGCAATGCTCATGCATCAGGAAACAATTAGTAAAAAATAATGGAGCAAGAACAATATATTGGTTGTCGAAGGCCAACAGATGGTAGGAGGTATAATCACCTTATGCAACCCATAATCATTGAACCTACTAGCATCCAAATCCATGAGACAGACACTCTCAATTAGCATGCAAATTATAGGTAAAACCGAGGGGATTCTATGCACCAATGTGTATGGACCCCAGAGGCTAAAGGAAAAAAGGAGAATTCTCACAGACCTAGAAAATCTAAAGGCTAGATCCTGCAACCTCTGTTGGATATTGGTAGGGGACTTCAACATAATCATGACACTTGCAGAGAAAAAAGAGGGCACTAGGAGACTAGATAGAGATGCGGAGGATTCCTCATCTTTCATTGATACAATAGAGATGGTAGACATTAGAACCAACAATGGCCATCTCACCTGGAATAAAAAATGAAGTAATCACTACCAAGTAGCTACAAGGATAGATATATTCCTGGTGTCAGAATCCATCATTCTGCAGGGACTAACTTTATATTGCAACACCCTTCCATGGGGGGTTTAGACTATTGGCCTGTCCAATTGGAAGCAAACTTCCAAACCACTACGAAGAACAAAACTTTTAGATTTGAGAAATTTTGGATCGAACATCCCACCTTCAAGGAGAACATCAACTAATGGTGGTGGGAGGAATTACTGGATCAAGGGACAAGGATGTTCAAACTTTATAAGATACTCAAGCACATCAAACATAAACTCAAGAATTGGAACAAGGAAATATTTGGGGACATAAACCAAGCGAAAAAAATATCGTGGATAGAATGAGGATACTCCAGAAACTCTGCATAGACGAGGGTTACACAGAGGATTGGAAAAGAGAAGAGATCCAAATGACCCAGGAATGGGAAGCAAGATGTCAGCAAGAAGAAACTCTATGGCACCAAAAGTCCAAAATCAGGTGGCTAAAGGAAGGGGAGAGGAATACCAAGTTTTTTCATAGAACCACCATTGCAAGAAGAACCCACAACAAAATCCTGAAAATCAGGGATCAGGATGGGATTGAAAGAGAATCCCACAAGGAAATTGAAATACATTAGTCAATCACTTCCAAGGGATAGCCCAGGAACCCAACAAAGACATAACTAAAGCCATACAAAGGATAACTCAACACATCCCCAGGTTGGTCACAGAAGAACAACATATCAATCTAAACAAACCCATAACAAAGGAGGAAATCAACCAAGTGGTCCAGGAGATGCCCAATGGAAAGGCCCCAGACCCACATGGCTTCACAGTGGAATTTTTCAAAGCCTTCTCGGAAGTGGTTAAACATGACATTTATGGGGTGCTGGAAGACTTCAGATGTTCAGCATCCGTCTTGAAAGAATTAAATTCCACAATGATCACTCTAATCCCAAAAGAAAATCAATCAAGGACCTTAAATCGCTACAAGACAATATCTTTATGCATTAGTCATTTTAAAATATAATCTCCAAAGTCATAGCCAATAGAATGAAATCTCTCCTACCCACTTTGATTTCACAGGAGTAGGCGGGTTTAGTAGAAGGAAGGAAAGTACTGGAAAACATCATTCGTACCCATGAGATTATACACATGCTAAAGAGACAAAGGAGAGGGGTGATGATAATCCAACTTGACCTGGTGATGGCTTATGACAAGATTAGTTGGCACTATATGGCCAAAATGTTGGAATCCTTTGGGTTTAAAAAACATTGGATCAATTGGATTTTCAATCTAGTCTCAATGACAAGATACTCACTCCTAATTAATGGAGCCCCAACAAAACCCTTCTGGTCTTCGAGAGGCATCATACAAGGAGGCCCTTTGTCCCCCTTCCTATTCATTCTGATGATGGAAGGACTCAACAAAACCATAAAAGCTCAACTTTAGCAGGGGAACTAAAAGGAATCAAACCTTTTGAATATTATCCAACCTCCACACACAAATAGTTCATTGATGACACCCTACTCCATGGCACACTCATGGTCAAGGAAGAAAAAATCTATAAAAGAATCCTATAAGAATTTGGGGAAGCCTCAAGGGCGGAGATCAACCACTCAAAATCCATGATCTATTTCTTCAACACTAATCCTGCAACTTAAAGAAACCTAGCCAACATTCTGGGGTTTCAACGCAAAATGCTCCCAATGAAATACTTGGGAATTCCCCTTACTGAAAGAGATTATAAAATGGAAACATGGGAAGGAGTGATCAACAAACTATAGGAGAGGGTAAAAAAATTGACTTAAATATCTCTCAACCTGGCAGGGAGGCTTATTCTCCACAAATAAGTTCTACAATAAATTCTAGCATATATGATGTCAGTGTTACCTGCGCTCAAAGGAATACTACAAAATATAAAAGCCATTCAAAGATATTTCCTATGGAGAGGTGCTGAAAATAGAAAGAAATGGGCCTTGGTAGCCTGGGAGAAGGTTTTTATACCAAAAGGAAAAGGCGGCCTAGGGTTATAGGACCCATAGGTAACCAATGAAGCCTACGGGGAAAAAATCTAGTGGAGATGGGTCAAGGAGAAATCAATACCATGGAAAAACCTATGGAAGGCCAAGTAGGCCCCGAACATCAACGATCAAGACTAAATTTGAATCATGGGAACAAGGGAGGGATCAACCATATGGAATCTCCTCTTGCGCAACAAGAACTGGATTCATATGCACATATTTTGGGAAGTAAGAAATGGTCAAACTGCCAGATTCTGGGAAGATAAGTGGAAAAAGGAACCTAGAATGGAAAACCCAGATAGGGAGGAGCTCCAATAGGAAATGACAACGCAAGGAAAAACAAAAATCCATCACTACTAAAAGTCAAGAAATTATAGCGATAGATGTAGGACCTGGGACAAAATCAATCCACAAAATAGAGATTGTATCACAACTCTAGCGAAAGAGGTGGAAGAGGAATTGAGGAAAAGGATAATTGTAGTCTCAGAGATCGAGGACCAATTAATGTGGGGCAGGGAAAATGGTGGGGAATTCAACTTAAAATAAGAAAGGTATTACATCACGAACCACGATCAAGAGGACCCGACACAATAGTGGTGAATGATCTGGAGTAGCCCCCAATGGCCAAAAATCAAAATGTTTGAATGGTTAGTCCTCCACAACTAAATTCTAACCTAGAAAAACATTAGGAAAATGGGTTATATAGGCCCTTATCATTGCCACCTCTGTCAATCTAAGGAGGAAACAACCAATCACCTCCTGGATGAGTGCAGTTACACAACAGAGCTATGGGACTGGGTGACAGACATCTATTAACATTCCAATAGAATCTAGGGAAACATCAACAATTGGAATGAGAGTTACAGCGAAAGTGAAATGGTGAACCTATGCTAGAATCTAACGCTAGGTATGATCATCTGGGCAATATGGAAGGAGAGGAATCGACACATCTTCAGGAAAGAAATCCTACCAGAAGAAAATCTCAAGGATGTAATTATCTCACAAAAATGAGAAACGGTGCAGAGTTGCAACTGCAAGAAGGAAAAAGTGCAAGTCACAGATCAGGAATACTGCATCCTAGAGTTTTTTCACCTAAAATATGGGTGCAACAACACATGGTAGGGCGGGAACCACAACTCCAACTGGGAGACCGCAACTAGACCCCCCCTTTGTTAGGGCTCCTCAAATTAATTTTTTATGGGGAGACAAAAGGAAACCCAGGAATGGTAGGGATGGGAGGGGTGATCATAGATAGTGGTGGTAACAACATCCATATGTATCTAGGGAGTATGGGAAACTCAACCAACAATGCAGCGAAATTTGGAGCCCTGGAGCTTGGCCTTGAAATCCTAAGGCACGAAAGGATGACAAACACTATAGTGGAAGGCGAATCAACCCTGGTCATCAAAACGATGAAGACACTCCAGAATGGTACCTGAGTGGGAAAGGTTCAGAGATACTAGCGCCTGACACTCTCCCTACAGAAAATCCAGGAGCATCTAAAAAATCTGAACACAGTGGAGTTGCGCTAGGTCTGCAAGTCAGTGAATGGCCTAGAGGATAGACTAGCCAATGAGGGGGTTGGAAAGGAAGGTTCAGAACTAGACATTAATTGGATCAACCTCTCGAATGGAAAACTCAGAACAGACTGTGGCCACCAAGAAAAAAAAGATCGTGAAGGCAGTTTAAGCAAGGAAGGTCACATCAAGAAGGGCAGTGCAAGGCCTAGTGGTAAGCACATAGGACCCAGGAAGGATATGATTTCTGAACACTTGGTCACCAATGACAATGCAGGATCAACATAAACAGTCGACAACAGTACAACAACAATACCCTTTCCACATAAATAATTGTGGGGAAAGAACATGGGAAAGTACAAATGAAAAACCACATGCAATAAGTGACGTAAGGCATGAAGGAGTGATATGGTTCAGAATCGTTCCTCTAGGACAAAGTACAGGTATGAAGTGCATCACAGCAGGATCTCAAGTGATCAGGGGAAGGGACCTACATAGGGATAAAGGGCGAGTCATCATGATCATACGAGCCAACACCGAGAAAACGGATGGGAGGGATCACCACTATGGACAAGCTGTGATAGGAAGGACATGATCACAACATGAGAATATCAATAAGAGGAAAGACAACAGGAATAGCCACAAACAGAAGGAGTGAAACTATAGGGGCTATCACAGATACAAGGGCAACGAAAGGAATAATCCCTCTGAAGTTAGGTACATGCTAAGGAACCAACAAAGGAGTTGTGATAAACCAAGCGGGATGGTGAGAAATGAATCGAACACATAGGAAGAGGAATCCCCTTGGAAACGAAGTTTTGAATAGTCCACAATGGGTGTTAAGAATGGAGCAGGTGAAAAAATATGCGGAGGGCACCTTCCAAACTCTGGTTGCGTCGAAAGGAAAAGCAGCCATCACCTGCTGGGAAAATGAAATCAAAGAAAAATGCAAAGGCAAAGCTTGGGATGCACTGGCATAGGAAGCATACTGGATAATGTTGACGGGCGAAATTGACCGTCCGTCAACTGGGAGAGTGGAACGGGTCCGAGGTTGTCTAAATAACCCAAGCCATTTGGAATGGACCACCCTGACGAGTTTAACGGCTCCGTTGGACTCTCTAAGGTCTTCTAGGAAAACCAAAGAGAGAAATGATCTGAGCTAAGAAATCTAAAGGAAACTAGAAACTAATAAAACAAAGAAAAAGAACTAAAATAATAAAAGCAACTAAACTAATAAAGGAAACTAGAAACTAATAAAACAAACTTACACTAACTACACTAATCTAACCACAAACTACTAACTATTATATATACAAAATACTAATTATGATTATAATAACTCAAATCAACTGCCTAATTACCAGCTATAATATTTCTCATTCACAAATGTACAATATGGACAACCTACAGATTTGATTAAAACCTGCAAAAATCATATGTATTCGCTGCCCTGAGACAGCCAAGAATCTTTTTTTTTTAATTTTTGTATTTATGAAAAGGAAATACGAACTACTGAAATTAAACAATCTAATATAATTACTGAAATTAAACAATGTAATATAAATCTAACTAAACTATCATTTATATTAAACTACTTAACATAAACAGTAAACATCTAACTATTTGACCTGGAAACGCTCCAAGTCTGCCCTGTGTA
>JZKD02S0055627.1:609780-641192 GCA_000966675.3 Picea glauca | reverse complement strand
TTATAGTGGCCTTCTAAGCCCAGATAAGGCTTCACTTGACCCACAGCTGAATTCAAGCTTTCATCGCCACTCTGATAAGGCATCATGAAGTTGTATGAACCACCATCTTCCATCGGCTGTCTGGCAATGCATTCCAACTCCCTTAACGGAACCATATCGCTCTCAGCACCATTGTAAATCTCACGCTCGTGTCTACTGAGAAAGTTTATTCTGTCATGCAAAGTTTCAAGCCTAATATCTATATAATCCACAAGATCTTTTAGCTGCTCATCGGTAAAAAAATTCAAACACGAATCCCAAGGATACACACTCTCCATCTCCAGCTCCCTGTTCTCCTTCCTCTTGATGCTCAATTCAACTTTCAACTTCTTTATCCTCTGCTCCAAGAAGCTGGAGTTATCGAGCTTCTTCTTTTCTTGCTCTTCCTTTGAAAGGCTTCTGTATCTCTCAACGATCTCAAGAGCTTTTGACTTCCCTGGCCAGACATCAGGGTGGTCTGATGCAGTCTGCTGGTCCATCTGTGGGCCAAAACACACCATGCACGCCTCCACTCCACACAGAATGCTCAGCTCCTCTACCTTCTTCTTTAATCCTTTCTTTCGCTTCATGAATGTCATGTTCCCTGAGGTGTCTCTGGGTATCCATTTTATCGGAATTTTAGCCCGACCCATCTGCTTCTGCATGTAAAATTTCAATTACTGGTGGGTTGTGATCAAATGGTTAATCAAAGCACTATCAATGCTCAAACATCTTATTTCAATCAACAGACTTAGCTCTACTGTATCCACCACATTCTGGCGAAACCCTCATGGGCGTGCCCTGCGGTACAGAATAAATTCCTCTGTAATGGGCACGTAGGCAGAAGATATAGCCCACTTTCTCAAGAAAGCTACAGTTATATTAAAAACTAGCACAGTCGCTAACTCCGAAAGGTATCGGCTGAAAACCAGTGTCCTCAACATAAAATGTATGTGGTAATTTGTAATTCGTCTGTTGGTAATATGAAACGCACGGTTTAATGCTATTTAATCATTTAAACTTGGTATTTATATATCCTTACAGTATTTTTTTAATGTGATTAGGTAAATGTTAAAAAGTAAACATGTTAACCATGTCTTGATAAATGCAAAAAAGTTATGAATAATAAATCTGACCCATTGATTTTGGAGGACGACTAAGAATATGCCAGCATCTTCAATGCATAGCCATCAGATTAGGGTTTAAGATTAAATAAGATTAAAAGATCATTAATTGTGCCCATTATCAATAGATGTACGCCTTTCCGCTTAAAAAACACACAAAAATAAATAAATAAAAAGCAATTGAAGTTCAAACAGCTGATCTGAATCTAAAATAAAATCACGTAAACATTCATGGAAGTAATGAGAGACTTTGAAAGAATAAGAACTCACCCACGCATCCATCAAAGAGTTTTTCCCTGCAGGCCAACAAATCAGCTTTGTAATAATAAGGAGCCTCTGACATTAACTGTCTCTAAGACCATCGATTTGAATAACCCCATAAAAAAATGAAATCTCAAACTTTAATTTCAAAAGCAATACAAAAGAACAAACGTGTCAACTACTAGAGATATGGCAGACTGGTGTGGTGTGGTGGCCTCGGAAGTCTTCGTCCTGAGTGCCTGTTTGTCTTTTCAAGGACTGTCGGTGGCTCTCATATGAAATGATGTAGGTGGTCTTTAGCTTTCAGTTTCTTTGCTATTCTTATAGCTGTGAATATTCCTTAGCAAGTTGGAGTCGTCCTCAGCAAGCAAGAAGAAAAGTAGAATGATACTATGTTAGATTTTGTCAGCGTCAATCAGTCTTCTTGTAATAAAGCATCTGCCAGGCTAAGTAAGAATGGGGATGTTTACTTTTGTTATTTAATAATTAGTATGTGAGATTTCTTCTTGAGAATTTGATCATGCAGGGAATATTATAAGAATAAAAGCAGCCTGTTACAGTTTGTAGTTTTGGTATTGTGGGTTTAAGAAAACATGTAATAAGAATAAAAGCTGCATGTTACCCTTTGTAGTTTTGGTATCGTGGGTTTAAGAAGATATGTAATAGATTTAAGCTATTGTGTATTTTAATTTTAGATTTGTATAAGTTTCAAATAAATAATGTTTATTTTAATTTTGGATTTATTTAAATTTGGTAGTCAATTTAGAAGAATTTTGAATTTAAGTTTAAATGGTTCATTAAGAGGAATGGTAATAAGTTTACAAATTTTTAATTTAATTTATTTCAATTCATTTTAAAATTATTTATTAATTCTTTTTTCTAATTTTTTTTTTTTTCAATTGGTCTAGACCTTTTTGGCATAGGGATTAACCTTTGGCTGGAGAAACCGCAACTTAGGGGCATCTAAGCCGTCAAAATCACCCGGCCTGAGCCACACCAACCCTTAACATGGTTGGATTTTTTGTCCCTGCAAGTTTCGAATCATTGACTTTTCAACATGGAGTGGCTTAACAACACACTCCATCACCAACTATCCTACACCTTGAGGACCTAATTTATTTTGTTTATGAAATATTTTATTATTATTATTATTATTATTATTATTATGTATAAATAAATAATATTTTTTTATTAACACAATGATTATAAAAATTAATTAATTGTTAATTAAATATATATATTATTATTTTTTATCCTTAAAATATACACACAAAATATTATATAATTAACTAATAAATAAATAAAAATATAGTAAATAAATAAAATAATAAATAATTAGATAAATTGGTAATAAATAAAGAGATGAATCACGAATATACATAAATAAAATAAAAAACATTTTTACATAATTTTTTCATCTTGAATACTCCACTCCTCCATAGAGCTCAAGCTTAATCGACTCATCTACTATTGCAAAAATAAATATTAGAGCAATTTTTATTATTATTATATCTTAAATCCTTTAATCTTTACAACTCCACTTCTCCATAGAGGTCAAGCTTAATGGACTCATGTACTATTGCAAAAATATATATCAGGTGGGCTTAAGTAAAAAAAAATTTAATATAAATGAGGTGTCTCATGTCCCCTATCATGATATACCAACCAAAAATGGGGTGGGGTGTTTTGGTCATGTCCCCCTTACCATGGTATATCGATTGATATTTTGTATCAAAATAAAACGTGTTAATTAAAGCATATGGTAATGAAACAGAAATTTAAGCTTTTGTGGTGTTTTTTGCTTCATTATTTTTTTATTTTTAAGTGATGAATTTATTATATTTAAAAAGTGGGATGGGTTGTTGTATGTGGTTTTGTTATGGTTTTTTAAGGTTGGATTCTATGTTGTCATTCTCTGTTTTAAATTAAAATCCAAATTTTTTAATAGTTTTAGTAATTTTGTTGAGTGGTTTATAGGTTAACCATTTGGAGAATGTAATTTGTATTGTGTGGTTTGTAGAGTGAAGTCAATACTCGAAATTATTTGGCTTGAGGAAGAATATAAAATATAAATGACTAAGAATCATTAATACTCTAAGTGATGCATCCTATGTGAATTAAATGATGTTATAACAGGAATCCAAAAGTGTGAACACAATGTAACAAAGTTTTCAGGCTAATTGTCAATCTATGCTAAGAAGTGGGAAAGGTGGCAAGAAAAACGACATTATAAAGCAATAGTACAAGCCCAAGTTTTGGATAGTCATGCCATTGAATCTACTCTTCATATAAAGATTATATTGGATAATCTTTATTATCTCATATAACCATTTTAATTTATTAACGTATATTTTAAATAATAAATTTGTATTATATTAATTCTCACACGAACTTCAATTTACATTTAAAAGATATTATAAAAAATTATTTACATACATAAAAGCTTAAATGATAGAATGGATTTTAAAATTTTTAAAAAATAGAATATACTAAAAAGAAAGGTATATATGTGTGTGTATACTTTCATAGACTTTTTTTTTTTTTTTAACCATGGGAACAACAACCTCCCAAGAGTATATCCAACAGAACTTGTGACTCATCTCATACACCAATTTGGTGTGGCCTATTCTTATTCTTATTCTTCTTCTTATTATTATTATCAACTAAGATAGTTGATAAGAAAGATTATTATTCTTCTTATTGTTAATCATATTTTTACTATGTATTATACTAACCATTATAAATTTGGCTAAAAAAAGGTTTATTTCTAAGATGCATTTTAAAAATCCTTAAATAAATGAAATATACTTTGATAGTAAAAAGTTTTGACCAAAAAATATTTTAAAATATATATAAAAAAAAAATTATAGTTAATATTTTCATTCTATCATTAATTTAATCAATATTCTAGTATTGTTGATGTCAGAAAAATATTTTAAAATACATAAAAACATAGTATTAACACATATCTCTAAACTTTACCAATCAAATAACTGGGTGGAGGAGGGTTTCTTGTCCCACAAGCAAGAAGGTGTCATACAACAATTTGATGTGACTTGACCATAACCTTAAAAATTGATGATAATAATTATTATTATTATTATTATTAATTAAAAATATATTTTTTTAAATTAAAAAAAATAATAATAATTTATATTAAATATAAAAATAAATATTTTTTAAAAAATTAAATAATTTATATTTGTTTTATTTTTAAATTTTAATGTGTGCATACAATAATTTTGAACTCAAGTTTCTAATGACCATGGGTGTATACCAATGTACTTGCAATTACGTAAGCGTCTTATATTTAGGGTCTAGATATGTATAAATACCTCCAAGGAAACACTATATCGAAATTCTTCATTTCTTTCTCATCTCCCATGTGGCATTTTCCCCATGAGCGATCTTTTCAAGATATACAAAGTACAAATACCTCCAAGGAAAGAATAATAAGGTTGTTAAGGTCGTTGTCATCTTCCCTTCACATTTGGAAAACACTTATGTTTTAGTTTTTTATTTTATTACCATAACACACGTACAATTTTGCAATTAGTATTTTTATGTTTTATGTATAAAATATAATACAATTTTGCAATAAGTATTTTTATGTTTGATGAATAAAATACAATAATTAATTATAGATGAGTCACTTTATATTATTATATTATTTTTCATGTATTTTGATGTTTTAGTTCATTTTAGTGGTAGGTTTCAGTTTGGAAAATTGAGATCAAGAACTTTCTAAAGTCATTTTGAAGCATTAAGCGAAATTTTTTAGGTTTTTCGTGTTTTTAATAAGTGCACACCTACTTGAAAGTGTTATACATTCTGACACCTTTCCAACTGTGAAAATCATGTGTGAATCGAAGTGCATATGCAAAAGGTATGCATCCTGCAAGTTGAACTATCATGTTGACTACCATATTATTAGAGGATGCTACGTCAACCCATGTTACTTATGCATATAGGGATAGCCACATGAGGGATTTCAAGAATATTCTAGAAGTTTCAAAACCCTACCACAATTCAAAGTTGAAGAAGTAAAAAACCCATCCCTAGATGGCCATTGAGCTATGTTAAATATCGGGTTACTAGGAGGAGAAGGGGTTTCGTTCTATGTTATTTTTTTTTGTTCTATAGCATAGTGGAACAACTGGGAGTGGAAAAATTAATGACCATAACATAAGGGATTAATGTTATATAGAATACTAATAGGTCACGGGTCTACTGCTACCAAATCACAGGTCTCAGGTCACTCCGTAGAGAGTCCATTCTCCTTTGTACTTGCATTACTTCCACACCAGAAAAAGGATCATGGTAACCTCACCTTCTAGTTAATTTTAATTACGTAAGGGTTTCCCAAATAAAAAAAAATTGTTGGTTTGTGGATGGTGTGTGATTGTACTTTATTGTTCTATATTTTCCTCATTTTGTCTATTTCATGCATAAGCAAAAAAATAGTAACTAAATATTTTGGAATCTAAATGAATTTGACCTGCATAGTGTAGATTTCAGTTTTTTTTTATCAGATTTGTTGTGAAGAACTATTCTAATGGAATATCCACAACAATTTACACATGAATATAGAAAAAAATTATGATAGATCTCTCTTTTCACATTAAGTTTCAAGTCATGTTTTAATGTTTATGAAAGTAATTTTTTGAGTTATTTTTCAATGTTTTTGCAAGTGATTGTTATGTTTTAATAAATTTTGAAGTAATTATTTAGAAAAAAAATCAATTATTTTCCTCCAAACCAACATATTTATGGAATCTAAAAGATACTCCCAAGAAAGGCCCTCAAACTTACAAATCAAAAATCATATTTACGGAATCTCAAAGATACTCCCAAGAAAGATCCTCAAACTTAGAAATCAAAGGTCATTGATGAATCTGAACATAGGTGTACACCAAGTACCAAATGTAAACTATTGACACACAAGGTTTTACCATTTACTATGTTTTTCTCTCGAGAAAAACCTTACGGAAAACTCTTTGGATACTTGCCCATAACTCATCAATGTGTACATAGACACTAACCTAAATCTAATAATAAATTCTCATAATTATCCAACACAAATTTCTACAACATAACATCGAATCTTAAAGAACTACCTTCCCTACTCAATCTCATATTCTTCATATTCATAATTAATAATATTCTTTAAATGGAAACCAACTATGAGTTGAGTCACAACTTCCCTCTTATATTATTCAACACAACACAAATCGACCAAAGGCCTACCTACCATCCACATTCATAATTCATAAAAGCCACATCAAACATAATCAAATGAGAAATATGAATTACTCCTAAGTTATATTCCTAATCCCTAAAAGTTAATACTTGAGAACTTTATGAAATTATTTCTTTCAAAAATATTATCATCCGGGATGATTTTAAGGATGAAAATTTATTTTAAAATGTAGAAATATGAGGGAATCTTACAAATCCTTTATATTCCAACTATAAATGGTTGGAGATATTTTTATAAAAATATTCAAATTTCTAAAAATTTTATATAGTTTGTATAAAATTTTGGCGATTTTTAAGGTAAAATAATTTTATTCTATATAATTTGGGCGAATAATTTTTAAAATAGCCAATCTATTTTTTGGAAAAAACTATGGAAAATTATCCCATGAGCGAAATTTAACCCCTAAAATCATCCATGAAATTTATCATTAAGCTTGCTATACATTACACATAAAAGTATAAATATTGCTTCATTTGAAAAACTCGAAGGAAAAAGAACATTATCCACAAAAATGCACGAAGTATCCTTTTCACAAACTTATTGATACTTTTTCAACCATTTTCGAAGTTATCCATATAATATTATTTTATCCATCTAAAAAGAATGGATATATGAAATTCATACAGAGAGTGTATCAACCTTCAACCATCCATAATGTCATTTCGTTAAATGAATATAAAAATTATGAATAGTTCATTCATAAACGAGGTGCCACATCTTGTTTTAAATACTTGGGGCATATTTCTATTTCCTCTATAATACTACATTACTTATTACTTGTATTTAGTAAAACTTTTGGGTTTGTTACTCTGCAATACCTCATGGCCAAGAAAAAGATTCTAACTAAAAAATAGGGTCAATAAGAAGTTTCAATGTTAGATATAATACTACATTATTTGTATTTAACTTTTGGGTTTGTTACTCTCTACTACCTCAACCTCATAAAGTTTTCAAACTAATAAATATGAGAGAGAATGTTAGTTTAAGATGTTAGATATAAGTAAATTTATTATATAAAGTTTAAATTATGTTTCATTTTAATAAATTTAAATCTTCTACACAATAAATCTTTTCTTGCAGATGTTTTTCAAATTTATTTTATAATATTTTCAGCTGTTTGAATTTTTAAGGCCTTTACAAAGTCTTTCTGAGTAACATTTATAGTTTTTTTAAATTATTTTTACAATAGATCCATTGTAGCCTGTGTACATCGGGTTTTGTTCTCAAAAATTTAAAAATATGTCGAGTTTCCATGCCATGTCATGACATCCATGATCCTTGACCTTCCATATACTGGAAACACTCTGAATCAACCCTTCAATTCCATTTGGAGGCTATAAATTGAGTCATATACTTGAGCCTTGAGGGAATTCAACATTGAGAGAAAAGACACTTTGGAGAAATTTACAAAATGCCTTCTCTTTCCCTCTACGGACTCAATTTTCCCCTTTTTGTTATTTCTGGAGTAAAATTTTCAAAGTTTTGTACATATATGTGGGCCACAGTTAGACATCTCACATATACACAAGTTTATCCATTACAGCCCGTGTACATCGGATTTTGTGCTAATTTTTTTTAAAATATGTCGGGTTTCCATGCCATGTCACGAGATCCATGATCCTTGACCTTCCATATACTCAAAACGCCCGTAATTGACCCTTCAATTCCATTTGGAGGATATAAATTGAGTCATATACAATTCTTGATGGAATTCATCATTGAGAGAAAAGAGACTTTGGATAAATTTCACTTCATATTGAGTCTGCATCCCTTTTTCGTTGAAAGTATGAACTTCTTGTGTTCATCCCCCAAGCTTTTCCTATCTTCAGAAGGAGAAACTCAATTAATCCTACTACTTGTGAGCTTTCCTTTGTGGAGGATTGAAGTGGTGAAGGCCCAACTAGAGGGACTTAGTTTCTTGGTTCCAATATATCTCGTTACATAAGTTTGTAACTATGTACTTACTTTGGAGTCCAATTCTAGGAGCTGCGCTCAACATTTTTCAGTGTCATCGGTTGCGTTTGATTCTTGAGGTCGAGAAGAACACAACCAGACCAATTTTTAATCATTTTGATACATTTTTGGTGTACTTTTGAATCATTGAAGATAAATAAAAAGCCTCTCCCACAGAGACAAAGGCTCGGAGACATAAGTTGTCGAACTTCATTAACAACCTTGCTATTATTGTTTGTTGTTATTTATGCTTATATTTTGATCTTCATTCTTTATTATGGCTGCAATATTCTCTCACTAAGTTATTTTTCTCTCTTTAATTCCTAAATTCTAATTGAACACATGCTTAAAACTTAACCAAGTTTTTAAGGATCACTTTCGGATCAATAATACCTGAGTTTAGAGTTGATTTATGGGTTTCATTACCTCTGTTGTGGTTTACTTCTTTCTCTATAGATTTTCCTTGTAACAGAATTGGCGAATCCACTGGGGATGTACTCCCTTTTGGGGAATCAGGTGATTTTTCCTTTTCTTGCTCTCTATGTGCCTATGTCTTTGTGTCTCCTTTTGCTTGTCAACGTTTATTTTTATTTGTATCTAAGTTTGTTCACCTAACCCTTTCCTTTGTTTCTCATCATTTATTTTCATTTGTATCTAATTTTTTTCACACCTCTTGAGTAAGAAGAAGCCATTAAAATTAACACTGAATAATTGAAATTGATTAGAAATGATTTTATTTTTCAGGGTACACGAACAAGTGTAGGACCTAAAGCATTGGGATAGGATTTTGTGAGTAAACTTCTCCAAGGCTATAAAACACAATATATGTGTCTGATGAGGGAGTGGTGAAACACCTTGTGTAATTGGTTTCCTTAGGAGGCTCTGTTGGCACCAAGGTTAAGCATGGGGTCACATGGAGTTGGTTGTAGAGATACCCCTCTAATACCTTCCTAGTGTCAAATATATTTCTAAGTTTCTATTCATATCTAAGGGTTTTGCTAGTTTATTTACCTCCTTGAGAGGTTATGCTTTTGAGATTTCAACATTTTCTACCTTTCCCATATAGTGCATCGAACCTGCTACTATTCTCCTAAGAATTGGTTATATCGTGGTGACCTTAGTTTCTTGACCTAGGTATCCACATAGGTTTCTTGCAGGGGTTATTCTGTAGGTACCTTGAGTCAGTTAGGCATCGAAAAATGCACAGAATTTATGAAGGATTTTCTCTCTGGAGGAATCTGACCGACTATGTTGTGAATCCTACGAGGGTCCTTATAACTTATTATGTTACCTCCACTCTATATTTTAGGAGTCTCATACCCTCTTGGGAGAGGTATACCTTCTTTATCTTTTGAGGTCCCTTCATCCATTATATATTGTTTGTGTACATTGGCCTTTAGATTTATTTAGGAGTGTGCTCTTTGTTTATTATTTGGCCTTAGGATATTTCATTTTGTAATGAGATCTAAGCCATCATTGAGCAAGGTGAGCCTCCCTATCGGTCTCCTCACCTTTTGAATCAGCCACCATGGTTTGGTACTATACCAAAGACACCTTCTAAAAGTTGTAGAATTCATAAACATGCTACATGTATCTCCACCACCCACAATTTCGATCATACTACCATGAGTATTGAATCTAATATGAATGTATTGGGAAGATCTTTGACTCTAGCATTCACTATGATTATTTGGGTCCCCTCGACTACCTCATCATCATTTGTTAGGATCTCGGAGGCTCCCTAGCCTAATGCTACCCAACCTATTGTCTCTTCTCAGCCCATGGGAACAAATACTTTTTTTATTCATGAGTGGAATGTCAAATTATAGTACTCATTCAATGCCTTGGGCCTCTAATCCTTTCTCTTTTGGTGTGCCAAACATGACTTTGTATTTTTCATCCTTTGTTTCAACATCTCATGTGAATCCTAGTTTTGGGTCTGGGGGCACGACAACTCGTTATAATTCCTTCACGTTTGGTGGGGGTCATATCCCCCAACCAATGCCATAGTGGGAATTTGGAATCCTCCTTCATTCGGACCCAATCCTAGCTACAATTTTCCAGGTTATAGTGCTCAAATGAGCGGTCCCTCTACTTCTTATATATCGTCTGTCATTCCTTCTTCCACAATATTATTGTTGGATCATGTTGTTATTGATGCTAATGGTTTGATTATTTGGGAGATTGTTGGATCATGTGTCATTGATGCCAATGGTTTGATTATTTTGATGTCAAAGGATTGATGTCAAGTGATTGATTGAAAATCTTGATTGATTGATGATTGATGAACAATGTATATGTATTATCCTTGATGAGAATGAAAGATGTCAATTGGAAACCAATCAATGAAGATGGATCAAGATGCATAGATGAAGATGGATCAATGAGTTGTCATTGATACATGATGAAGATGGATTATTTTATATATTATGCATAGTTTGATGACTCATTATTGTCTTATCATGATTTATAAGGTGCACAAATGGATGAACTCCAAAGTGGTCCCCTTATGGTGAAAGTCCTCATGGGAAGATTCTTTGTTCTTGAGTTGTGGTTGAGATAACCTATGCTTGTATGTGGAATAATGAGATGGATATCAATGAATTTATTGGTGAAACTATCCTATATGGATAGTGCTTGTCATGCCACTTCTGGTGGTATGTGGAATGTCACATAACTCCTCACGGTTTGATATTTATGGCCTTATGAAGTTGGAAGACCCCCATATGAAGGCTTGAAGCCCCCAAGGTCAAAGAAGTCAATGTGACTTAAAAGAAGAAATCATTATTTAAATCATAAAGTAAAGTGACAAAGTCAAGGTTGATTATTTAAATAGTAAAGAGAAGTGAAAAAATCAAGAAGAAATATTTAAATGATAAAGTATTGGATAACTTTCTATTTATGGAAAGTGGTTAACCCTAAAATAAGGAAAATAGGTTAAGTGACCTAGAAATGGGTTAAGTAATCTAGAAATGGGTTAAGTGACCTAGAGGATGAAAGTATAAATAAGATAGCTATGGACTCTTGCTATACATCCTTTTTGTGGATCAATGGAGAGATTCTTGTTAGAGCATCTTTGGTGTGGATCTCTTGAGCATGATTGAAGATCTATTCTGATAAAGAGAGTGTGAGGAGGATCTCATGGATGCATCAAAGTTTTGGAAATATCAAAGATATTAACGGAAAAATTCGCAGAGCTTCAGAAACCCAAGTTTCTGAGGTGTACGTGAGTTGTAATGAGCCAGGGTGTGTAAAATCATGGAAATTTTTGTTTGAGTTGATGACTAGCTATTGAAGACAGAAGCATGCTCCATATCTGTAAGGTCTTTGTCCCCACAAAGACTTATAAAACACATGCTAAAATAAAGAATAAAGAAAAATGTATGCTATACAATTTAATCTTCAACATTTAACCATAACTTATTTAACATAAATTAAATTTATCCACAACATGAAAGTAAATCACACAACCATCACGTAACACAACATAATCACTAAAATGCATACCTTTGTTTGATGCTAATTCCCAATCTCCGGTTGTCCTCTCTGTTGCTCTTCCCAAAACCGAATCTTTCTCCCTACCAGCTAGGAATAGAGCCTGTCTGGCTCCCTAGCTCTAGGATTCTGTGAGGATTCCTTGCCCTCGAGCCCAAAACTCCCAGCAACCTGGTGCACCCCTATCATAGTCCACCCAAACTTCCAAACTAGAAAATATCAAACCAGCAAACACATACAATCCCTAATCTCCAAATGTTGCTTTCTTCCCCCCAAATTTCCAACGGTCCTTCTCCCAAATGCCTCTGCCGACTCATATCCTCCCCCATTCACCGCCTCCTCCTTCCTTTAATGCCACCAACCTTATCCCTCCATTTAATACCTTATCCCTGCATTCAATGCCTTATCCCTCCATTCAATACCCTATCCATCCATTTAATGCCTTATCCTTCATACGTTTAAGTTTTCTAATAAATAAATTAAAATTATTAAGCCTTTAATTCTTTACCCAAACCTTAAATGTGTTAATTAATCAACATATATTAAACAATTAATAATTAATTAATTAATTAATTAATATTATTAATAAATAATCATTATTTAACTAATACACACTAGGATAGTTAATTATTTAATTAACTATACTTGATAAACCTTATGCAACTATTTAACTAGGGTTGTTACATACCCACCCTTCAGGAAAATTCATCTCGAAGTTAAAGTATTTTATGATACAAGGGGAATAGAAACATGGTTCACACATTCATAACAAATAACCATCATTATTAGTAAGTAAGCCAAGAAACGCATTCATACTAGTGTACATGCGCAAGAAATCCATGTGTAGCTAGCACATACAAGTCTCGTTCATGTACTAATATCAATAACTATAATCTCAATAGTAATTTCCATATGCATCCAATCTATTCAACAAGACTATTCATTTTATAAAAGACAATAAACCAATCAAATGTTTGTGAAATCCTTTAATTTCAATTATCTAGATCAACAATGTTATTTAGAAGATTGTAATTTAGTTACATAATTATGAATATTCATATATATACATATACATTTTATTTTCAGAAGGGAAACAATAAGTTCCAACATAAGACAAATCTCCATACACTCTCAACTATTTCTACTTATCCTTCCTCCCTAACTTACTTCCATCTTCCATTCTTATCCTTCCTCTGTTCGACTATCTTGGAGCATCAACTATATTGACCTAACTCCAAATAGAACCCGTAAGTGGAAGTGTCACTATCTTGACCAAGCTTCCCCAGCAGGCAACTGACAGTCATCATCACACGTCTAGGGGAGCATGAGCTAACATTGTCCTCCCATGACTTTAGGTTTCGGAGGATACATGGTGGGAAATGCCTCAACCCCTCCTAACAAGACTAGGGTCCACACCCTACACAGGAATATATAGTGGCACCGTGTTGCTGGGATTTTTGTCATCATCTATTCAGTTTTGGGCAGTCTTACCACCTTAAATCCTGCACTGGTCCACAAATCATAGCAATGCATCCAAACCAATATAATTTCACATACTAAGATTCATACCATATTGTTTCTCGGCCAGTGGTCATGACATCCACTTTAATCATCATTATCCCTTGGCTATTTCATAGCCCATAACCTGCAAATTAGTCTGTAACACAAACTCATACATTTCTATGCATTATCATCATGTAATTGTATACAACCATAATTTCAATTCGGTATCTGCGTAACAACTTTAACATCAAAGTTTTCAAGTTAGAAATAGATCTTATAATATCCCATAATTCAATTAACGACACCTATTCATAAAATTATCATTTACAAAATAGATTGCATCATATCCAACATCATTATAATAGCATTTAAACCCTCATAGGATTCTCATTCACACAAGATATTGCGTCATATCCATCATCATTAATAACATTTTAATCATTCATAGAATTTACATTCACATAGTAGATCGCATCATATCCATCATCATCAATAACATTTAAACATTCATAAAATTTACATTCTCACAATATATCACATCATATCCATCATTATCCAAATACATTTAAACATTCATAAAGATTCATATGTCTTAAAAGTTTAAGTGTATCATTTAATAGTTTCACTTCTAAATAGAAAATAAAGGTGTGTAGGCCTCAAGTAATCCTGGCTGTCTAAGTTAAAAGGTGGTGTTACATACACACAACCTTCGAGAAACATATTCTCGAGGTGGTCAAAAAAGTGAGGGATAATCTCGTCACAGTGTATCGACATCTTCCCAAGTAGCATATCCTAGACTATACTTGTCCCACTGGACCTTAACTTCGTCTACCAGACGGTTCCTGAGTTGTCGCACTCTACGGTCCAATATGTGTAATGGTTCTACCATGAGAGTTCCCACATCCGATACCTGCAATTCCTTCCAATTTAGCTTATGTGATTCATCAACAACATAATGACGTAGAACATATACATGAAAAACATTATGAGTTTTACGCAAGTGGGGTGGCAGTACAAGATGATAGGCAACGGGTCCAATTTTCTCTTGGATTTTGAATGGTCCTATAAATCGAGGTGACAACTTTGTCCCCTTCCCGAACTATATGGTACTCTTATTAGGCCTGATATGAATGAAAACCTGCTCTCCCACTTTATAACTTTGGTCGGTCCTGTGTGCATCCGCATAACCTTTTTTCCTATCCAGTGCTTCCTTTAGTCTATGCCTAATCTGAATCACTTGTTCCTCCATCTCTTGAATCAATTCTATCCCAATTGTTACTCGGTCTTCCAATCTATCCCAACTCAACGACATTTTGCATGGCCTTCCATACAGAGCTTCGTAGGGTGGCATTCCGATGGAGCTATGGAAACTGTTATTGTAGGAAAACTCTACCAAAGGTAGGTACTTCTCCCAATGGGTTTGATTATCCATGACATACATCCTAAGCATGTCTTCCATGACTTGATTTACTCTCTCAGTTTTCCCATCTGTTTCAGGATGATAAGTTGTGCTTATGTTCAACTAAGTCCCCAGCATTGATTGCAAACTTGTCCAAAACCTAGAGGTGAATCTTAAGTCCCTATCTGAAATGATCTTCTTAGGTATCCCGTGCAAATGGATGACCTCACTTACAAACACGCGTTCCACATCAGTGACATCGTAAGTGTATCTAACCGGAATAAAATGAGCACTCTTGGTTAACTTATCAACTATCACAAGAATGGCATTGTGTCTATGAGATGTGAGCGGCAATCCTACAATAAAATCCATAGAGATGACTTCCCACTTGGACATAGGAACATCATGTGGTTGTAGGAGGCCTCCCGAGTGATGGTAGTTAGATTTCACTTGTTGACACTCTAGGCATTTGGTGATGAAATGGACTACATCGCACTTCATGCCTACCTAGAAGAAAAGCTTCCTCATGTCTGCGTACATCTTTTTCACACCCGGATGCACACAATAAAGTGCTCTATGGGATTCCTTCAGTATGATTCTTTGAATATCCCCATCTTCAGTGATGTACATCCTTCCCTGATATCTCAATAGTCCATCTGCTTCCAGACTATATCCTTCATACTTTGGATTTAATTGTCTCCCACTCTGGAGGTTTGAAGTAACCTTTAAATACCAACTGTCTCCTTGGAGTTATGTCAACACATGTTCGCTTGGATTGACCTTTAAGGGTACCAAGGAGAAGACATGTGGTCTCCTACTCAAGGCATCTGCGACCACATTTTACTTCCCCTTGATGTATGAAATACCAAAATTGTACTCACTCATAAACTCACTCCATCGTCTTTGCCTGTAATTCAAATCCCTTTGAGTGAAGAGATGTTTTAAACTTTGGTGGTCCATTTTGAGCTCAAAGTTTCACCCCACAAGATAGTGCCTCCAAAGTTTCAGAGATAGCATTACAGTTGCCAACTCTAAATCATGAGTAGCATAAAGCTCTTCACGTTTCTTCAACTTCCTTGATGCATAAGCTATCACTCCTCCATCCTTCATTAGCACGGTCCCCAACCCTTTCTTCGAGGCATCCATGCAGACTATGAAGTCCTTTTCCATATCCAAAACTCATAGAATTGGCACACTAGTTAGTAACCTCTTAAGCTCGATGAATGCACTATCACATTCTTCTGTCCATTCATACCTGACCCCCTTGCGCTGCAAAGTGATGATGGGTTTCACTATTTTAGAGAATCCTTCCACAAATCTCCAATAATAACCTACTATCCCCTTGAAGCTTCTCACCTCATGGGAATTTTTTGGCACTGGTCACTCCATAATGGCATTTACCTTTTCTAGGTCCACAGAGATTCCTTCACCGAAAATGATATGACCTAAATAGTGGATCTCTTTCTGGAAGAAGGAACACTTCGAAAACCTCCCATACAATTTGTTCTCTCTAAGGCAGGACAACACCAGTCATAAGTGTTCCTCATGCTCTCTTTTATTTTTGGAATAGATGAGGTTTTCATCTAGAAACACTTGTACAAAATGGTCTAAGTACTCCCGGAATACTATGTTCATGAGGCTTATGAATACTGTTGGCGCATTGGTTAATCTGAAAGGTACTGCGACAAACTCGTAATGACCAAACCGTGTTCGAAAGGTAGTTTTAGGAATATCACCTTCTTTAATCCTTAACTGGTCATACCCTGATAGCAAATCAATCTTTGAGAATACCGCTGCTCCTTTCATCTGATCAAAGAGGTCGTCTATTCACGGCATTAGGTACCTATTTTTCACTGTAGCACAGTTCAAGTCCCTGTAATCTATACACAATCGTAAGGAACCATGCCTCAATTTCATTGAGTCCTAACCATCTCGTATGCTTTAACCTGCATCAACCAAGGTTGTCAGGGTGAGTTCAAGGATGTTTCATATTTGCGCAACTTAAACTAGAAAACAGGGTTAGGCGTAAGTTGTTTCTCACTTGTCTATAAATAGATGTTACTCTCTTTAGGGGAGGTGGCTAGGTTAGGGTTAAATCATATAATCTTGATGTCTTCACCTAAGAAAACTACTGACTCCCTTGCCTGGTAGCTACGCTAGCTTTGCGCCATACTCACCAATTCCTCTAGCTTACTTTCCTAGCGTGGATGAAACCCCCTCCCGCTTATCTTGGTCTAAGTCCTTAAACTTTTTGTCTAAAACTAATTAATGTGATTTTCAATGTAAAGTTGATTAATTATTAATAACTTAAAATCTAAACTAAACTTTAATCCTAGTTCCAATCATCTTAATCAACACCTTCAATTAACCCCGAAAATTACTATTATTACTATTATTATTGATTAATTCATTAAATACTTAATTAATCACTAATTTAATTTAAATTATTTCCATTGATTAACCACTTTTGATTAATCACATTAATTTATAACTAATTTAAAACATAAATTTAAATATTTTTAACCTAAATTTAAATCTATTGTTTAATTGTGGATAATTTAACACATGGATAATTTAATTATAAATAATAAAAAAAAACTAAATTTAAATCTATAATTTAAATATGGACAATTTAAACAATTAAACTCAAATCTAATATAATTTTAAACAATAAAATAAAAATAAAAATAAATTTAAAATAAAATAAATATTACTTAAGATTAAAACAATAAATAAAAATTATAAATTTGAAACGATATCATGGGTCCTTGCATGAGGCCCACGTGCCCAAAACCCTAAACGCACTCTTCTCAGGTCTCTATCCCCTAACCCTAATCACTTTGTCACCTATCTCATTATGCGAACGCACCCTGGGCCTCTCCTACTCTACAACTGCGGCGAAGTTATGGTAATGGCCAAAGGCTCCTCCCCTTGAATCCCTCAATGCTCGGCTCTGAGCGCCGGCTCTATGTATGGGCCACACATGGGCACATGAAGTTTCTCCCAACAATCATGGGGTCGAGACCCATGAGGCCTGTGTTGAAATGAGAGGAGTATGGATCTCGGTGCTTTGACGTGTGGACTGGGGCTGTGGCTAGTTCCAGGTGGTATTGTGCTTGGCTGCTAGGCTTAGCGATAGGTAATGGGCGTTGGGCTTTTCTCTTTTTTTTTAGATTAAATTTGTGTGTTCTGGTTGATGCTAACCTGGGTTGTGCTGATTGCAGGTGCTTGGCCGCTAGGTTTTGGGTGTTTAATTCTAGTGCGTAATGCACCTATGGATGCACAGAGCACCAAGGCTTCCTCTACAACTCGACGTTTGGGCATTTTTTTGTTGTTGTTTTCTGGTTGGTTCTTTTGTGGGGATGTTATCTAGTTCAAAATCTAGTTGGGGATATTATCTGGAATTTTTTTTCTTTCTGGTTGGTTTGAACTACGATGTTTTGGTTCTCTTTCGGGATATTATCCTTTTGGTTCTCTTTCGGGAGACTGCTTTGTTGACAGAGATAAACGAAGAAGAGCAAGAGCCTTGAAATTGCTGCAAAGATGGACTGTGAAGGTAAATGCAACTAGCATTGAAGCAGGGAATGATGTAGCACCAAACGATGGCCATACATGGTGAAAATATGGACAGAAAGATATTTTAGGCTCTCAACATCCTCAAAGATATTACAGATGCACGCATAAGTATGATATGGGTTGCGAGGCCAAGAAGCGAGTACAACAATATGATGATTCTCCACGATTTGAAATCAAGTATATAGTCTTTCATGTCTATTAAATCAAACCTCATCTTCTAGAGCTTCAAAATTCTTTTCGAAGTCCTGAGATTGGTCCTATTGCGCAAAGAATTCTCAGAAATCCTTTCGTCTTTGGCTCCACTAGCAATTCTCAACCTGAAAGGTCCATATTGCATGATTTGTTTTTTGCCCAAATAATTTCAAGGGCCTCAAGGCCTTCAGAAGACAATGAGTTAATACCAATGTTGTCGTATCATCCTCCTGAGATGTATCCTGTTAACCCTCGCCAAGGAAATCCTACAATGGTATCCTGCAGGCCTCCAAGCCTACTGGAACCAAAGGACAAAATAGTTTTCACCCATTTTCTCCCTCCAGAAACTCAAGAATTTGGGGGGCTTGGTATATGTGGTATAATATGCTTGAATCGATGAGATGTGAGGATTGTCTCTTAGGCTCGGCACTTGCACTAAGCTTGCTTGACTTATGTGTTTATTTGATGTATGACTTGAATCGTGTTGTTGTGTGGCTGTAGGTGCGAGTCTCGAGGATTGTAGAGTGGCCTTCAGCCCAATTTTCAGTTTATAATGGTAGATTTCACTTGGTTTGTGACCGTGTGTGGAGCATAATCAAGTCTGGGATGTGGATATTAAGAACAATGCTATAATAATGATTGTAAACAGTATGGAAAATGGTAATTAGAATTCATTATGAAGACTATAGTGTTAAGTCTCACAACCAACCTATTATAACTGGTTGTCTTGGTTTTAAAAAATAATAATTCTAGAGGTTAGTAAATTCTTGCACAAATCAATTCTAGGGTGCTACCGTGGCAAGCAATGAGCACTACAAGTGCATATGCGATTTTTTGATGATGGGTTTTGGTTGGAATTGTAAGAAAATGAATAAATTTTGTTGGGTTCAGTTAGAATTAGATCCCTCATGGGGATATAGAATTTTTTTTTTTTATCTAATGACGAAATTGGTTATGCTCATATTTACCTGTAATCGCATTTTCTCAGAACTGGGATTCACCTTATGGTTTTTTTTTTCTTTTTTTTTTACAGATGCGCAGGTGAACAGGTGTTGGTTCTAAAAAAAAAGATAATTCATCAATTATAGGTAGGCCTTTAAGGCTCCAATGCTTCAAATTGTAGCTCTGATACCATGTGTAAGGTCTCTATCCCCACAGAGCCTTATAAAACACACACTAAAATAAAGAATAAAGAAAAATGTATGTTGTACAATTTAATCTTCTGCATTTAACCATAACTTATTCAGCATAAATTAAATTTATCCACAACATGAAATTAAATCACACAACCATCATGTAACACATCATAATCACTAAAATACATACCTCTGTATGATGTTAATTCCCAATCTCCGATTGTCCTCTCTACTGCTCTGCCCAAAACTGAATCTTCCTCCCTGCCAGCTAGGAACAGAGCCTGTTCGACTCCCTAGCTCCAAGATTCTGTGAGGATTCCTGGACCCGGAGCCCAAAACTCCCAGCAACCTGGTGCACCCCTGTAACATTCCACCCAAACTTCCAAACCATAAAATATCAAACCAGCAAACACATACAGTCCATAATCTCCAAATGTTGTTTTCTTCCCCCCAAGTTCCCAAGGGTCCTTCTCCCGAATGCCTCTACCCACTCATATCCTCCCCCATTCACCGCCACCTCCTTCCTTTAATGCCACCAACCTTATCCCTCCATTTAATACCTTATCCCTCCATTCAATACCTTATCCCTCCATTCAATACCCTATCCATCCATTTAATGCCTTATCCTTCATACATTTAAGTTTTATAATAAATAAATTAAAATTATTAAGCCTTTAATTCTTTACCCAAACCTTAAATGTGTTAATTAATCAACATATATTAAACAATTAATAAACAATTAATTAATTAATTAATATTATTAATAAATAATCATTATTTAACTAATACACACTATGACAGTTAATTATTTAATTAACTATACTTGATAAACCTTATGCAACTATTTAACTAGGGTTCTTACAATATCTGCACTCTATGATCTTAGATCTATCACTGAGACACTGGTATGGTTACATTATTGTCCTGATGGATACTATTGTTTCATGTGATGTGAATGCTTAGAGAATTCTTTGTATGGCTTCTATGATGTGGTTCAGTTTGGTTGATTTGGTTGATGGATTGAGCAGTACTCTTGTGCGTCAATGGTGACATGATTTCTATGGTATAGTTGTTTGTACATGATTGAGATAGAATTCATATTGATTGATTGTGGAGCATGAGTATACTATTGGAAAGATTGGATGTGTTGTGACTGGATGGTGGTCAGATTGGACAGTCAGAGATAGAAAAGAATGATATATTGGTTGCATAGGATCTGAGTTGATCTTGAAGGATCAACCCTAATAGTTCAGAAGGTATATGCAGGCTATTGTATACACTAGTCGCATACACACATAGGTTGTAGTGAGCCAAGGAATGTACAGACATGGGTTGTACTACTGACAGGTCACGTACCTGCTGTAGAATGATATATGTTGAGGATTGTTTCCTCATCTCATTTGGTGCTGAGTGTATAAGATGAGTCTTACATTATAAAGTTGTTCCTCTTGTAGAGTTGTACTCTATTTAGTTGTTGGTGAAAAACCCTCAGATTGTTGTCCATAATAAAATATTTTTTTTTACATACATCTTGTGTTCTTTGTGTTCCTTGTGGTGATGACTTGTTGATGATATATTTCTGATATATGTTGTTGAAAAAGAACCCCACACTCATTCACCCCCCCCTCTAAGTGTGGTAGATGTGTCCAACAATTGGAATTAGAGAAGGCCTTTACTACAAGCCTTAACAAGCTTAAAGGAGATCCATAGACACACAAATGGATGATGAAGTTCCAATCCTTGATGAGGAAAACTATTCTACTTGGAGAATAGAGATGAGAATACAATTGAAGGAAATGGGAGCCTCTATTTGGAAGGAAGCCATTGGTGGATCATTTTCATTGAAGAACAAGTCAAATTTTGCAGCTCAAAGGGAAGGAAATAAGAATGATGCATTGGCTCTCAAGACCATTATTAGTGGACTCTCAAGGCCTATAAAAGAGAGCATGGGACAATGCACTTCCGCCAAGGATATATGGCTAAAGCTAGAGGAGACATATCAAAGCAATAAAGGGAAAGAAGATATTGAAGATCACTCCATCAAGATCATTAAAGGTAAAGAATCTCCAAAAACCCTTGATTTTATTATTTCTAGATGTGATCTTGAAAATATTTCAAATGAAGGAAAAGAGTAATGTGTTGATGTTGGCAAAAAGGAAGATCATGAAGATATTTCAAATGAAGGTAAAGAACCCTCAAAAACCCTTGATTGCAATAATGATGATGAGTTTTTCTCTACAAGTGAAGAAGAAGATCTAGAAACAATTTGTGTAAAGTTTGATGGTAATTATCCCATGAGAAGAATAGAAGAAAATCTATTAAAGCTTCAAAAGGGAATTGAAGAGGGTTTATATAGATATATAAGTGATCATTATTATATAGACTATAACTATCTTTCGGATAACACTAAGAATTTTCTTAGGAGTCTAAGGAACATATTGAAGTTAAAGTAAATGATCAAGGAGCAAGAAGAGAGAAATAAGACCAAATTAGAAGAAAAGGAAGAAGAGATCACAAGACTAAATAATGGAAAATAAGATATGAATGTAGATGATCATATTAGCAAATGTTTTGAAATCATTGTCCATATCAAGACCCAAATTGAAGAAGCCAAAAGAATAGAAGAACTATTGAAGAATCATATAAATGAAAAGGAAGAGTCATGTTATAAGTTAGAAGATGAAATTGTTGACCTTAGAAAGAAGGTAGAAAAGTCAAACAAATTCTTCAATAGCTCACGAATCTTGGGTGAGATCTTGGAAAGTCAAAGATCACCACTTGATAAATCAAGTCTTGGATACAAAGAAGAAGCTACACATGCTGAAGCAAGCACCTCAAAGAAACATGAGGTAAATCCATCAAAGAAGGAAGGCAATGTTGCAAAGCAACCATCTACACAAGGAAAATAAAATTTCAAAAGAACAAAGAAAGGAACACCTCAAGAAGCTACTCTTGTGACACCAAAGTAAAGGTACGAAAGTATTTTTCATGGAAATTGTTATTCATGTAATGGATATGGTCACAAATACTTTGAATGTAAAGCTTATGAAAGGAGATACAATGGAATATTTTATAACACCATAAGGTGTTGGAGATGTGATCAAGTAGGAGACATTGTTGTTCACTGTAACACCATGAGATGCTACAACTGTAGTGGATTTGGCCAAAAATCCTAGGAGTGATGGAACACAAGAAGAAACTCCATGATGAGAACTTCACATAGCATGGCTAGAAGAAGGAATGAAGTAAGGAAGGGAGACATATTTGAAAATATGGATGCTCAGAGCTCAAGTTCTGAGTAGTAGGGACATCTACAAAAGTGGTTGAAGAAGACAGAGAAGCCAGAATAGAATGAAATATTGAAGGGAAGTTCAAAAATGTCATCTATTGAGGCTTATGTGGGTGACAATGGTATCATTCATGTACATACATAGGCTGACCTTGTATAGTTTGCATACATACATGAGTTGTCTATGCAACAGGCCGCATATATGTGGTGAAGCCTAAGGAAAAGGGCTATGCACATGGATTGCAGTTTGATGTGATGGTATAACTCAATGTTGCAGAGTCTAACATTTTTTATTGTAGGTTCTGACACTATTTGTTGTAGGTTTTCATGGTTCTATGTTAGATCATGTAAGGTGATGATATAAAATAAATCTGGGTGCATGGAACTAACCCATGAGTATGGATTGATGTTGATATGTTGGGGTAAATGGATGGTACATATTTGAGTTCCATCGATATATATTATGATATATTATTGGAAGCATATGTTGGATGTCATGGTGCATGCATTTTGCATGTGGTTGGGATACAGATTGAGACATGTAGTTGATGAGTTGAGTTGATATTCATGTTGTACATCATTGGGTAGTCATAGCTTATTGATGCATGGTTGATTTACTTGCTTGGTGCAAGTGATGATGCATGATGGTACATTCATAGATGGTATTTGTTTGGCATATTGATAGATGCACATGGCTGGCATATTGGTAGATGCACATCTTGGCATATGGTGGATACATTCCATGGATGATATCTGTTGACGTACATGGTTAATGCACATGGATGTTGTGCATAATGTACTTGGCTGATATCTTGTTCATGGTTCTCTATTTTCATTATTGACATATATTTTGTTTCATGATGTATGGTATGGTACAAGTTTGATGAATGAATAGGTCCAAGGATCATCATAGAGAGAGTGGTTGATCTATGATCCAGTTGAAAATAGGGGGAAACATACCCATAGGGGGAGTCATTCTTCTTATGATTCTAGGAGGAAATTCTTATCAGATGCATTCCTAGAAAAGAGCTCTGTACTTGAGGAAATACCACAGAGGCATAATTCCAGGGGGAGTGATGGTCATAGAAGGAGAATGAGAAATGTATTTTTAGCATTACATCAGATTGATATCCCTTGTTCAAAAGGGGAGTTATTATTCAACGGAAACAATATAGGGGGAGTAGCCCCACGGAGAGTTCAAGAAAGGGGAGAAACCCCAAGAGGAGAATGGCCCTTTTCCATTGAATTCAAAGGGGGAGAAATGGTCACATTCATGTGCTTGATGGGGAGAGATAGTCATATTGATATGGAGAATTCATTGTCTACATGTTGACATAAATGATTGGTGTTGACATCAATGTTGGTATTTCCATCAATTCCAAAGGGGGAGATTGTTGGATAATGTTGTCATTGATGTCAATGGTTTGATTATTTGGGAGATTGTTGGATCATGTGTCATTGATGCCAATGGTTTGATTATTTTTATGTCAATTGATTGATTGAAAATCTTGATTGATTGATGATTAATGAACAACCTATATGTATTATCCTTGATGAGAATTACAGATGTCAAGTGGAAACCAATCGATGAAGATGGATCAAGTTGCATAGATGAAGATGGATCAATGAGTTGTCATTGATACATGATGAATATGGATTCTTTGATATATTATGCATATTTTGATGACTCATTATTGTCTTATCATGATTGATAAGGTGCACAAATGGATGAACTCCAAATTTCTCCCCTTATGGTGAAAGCCCTCACAGGAAGACGCTTTGTGGTTAAGTTGTGGTTGAGAGAACCTATGATTGTATGTGGAATAATGAGATGAAGATCAATGAATTTATTGGTGAAACTATCCTAGATGGATAGTTCTTGTCATTCCATTTCCGGTGGTATGTTGAATGTCACAGAAATCCTCGCGGTTTGAGAGTTATGGCCTTATGAAGTTGGAAGACCCCCATATGAAGGCTTGAAGCCCCCAAGGTCAAAGAAGTAAAAGTGATCTAAAAGAAGAAATCATTATTTAAATGATAAATTAATGTGACAAAGTCAAGGCGAATTATTTAAATAGTTAAGAGAAGTGAAAAAATCAAGAAGGAATATTTAAATGATAAAGTATTGGAGAACTTTCTATTTATGGAAAGTGGTTAACCCTAAAATAAGGAAAATAGGTTAAGTGACCTAGAAATGGGTTAAGTAACCTAGAAATGGGTTACGTGACCTAGAGGATGAAAGTATAAATAAGATAGCTATGGACTCTTTCTATACATCCTTTTTGTGGATCAATGGAGAGCTTCCTATGAGGGAATCTTTGGTCTGGATCTCTTGAGCATGATTGAAGATCTATTCTAAGAAAAAGAGCGCGAGGAGGATCTCATGGACGCATCAAAGTTTCGGCAATATCGGATATCTTGATAGAAAAAAGTCTCAGAGCGTCAGAAACCCTAGTTTCTGAGGTGTACGCAGGCTATAATGAGCTAGGGCACGTACATACATGGGCTGTATGCGGACATGGAGCGTACAGTAGATAAAATCATGGAGATTTGTGTTTGAGATGATTACTGGTTGTTGAAGACTGAAGAAGCTTCCAGATCTGCACTCTATGAGCTCAAATCTATCATTGAGACACTGGTATAGTTACATTATTGTATTGATGGATACTATTGTTTGATGTGATGTGAATGCTTAGGGAATTCTTGGTATGGCTTCTATGATGTGGTTCAATTTGGTTGATTTGTTTGATGGAGTGAGAAGTACTCTTGTGCTTCAGTGGTGACATTTTTCTATGGTATACTATTTTTTTATACATGATTGAGATAGCATTCATATTTTTTTATTGTGGAGCATGAGTATATTATTGGAAATCTTGGATGTGTTGTGACTGGCTAGTGGTCAGATTGGACAGTCAGAGACAAAAGAGAATGATATATTGGTTGCAGAGGATCTGAGTTGATCTTGGAGGATAAACCCTAATAGTTCATAAGTTATACACACACTTTTGTATACACTAGCCTCATACACACGTGAGTTGTAGTGAGCCAGGGTGCATACACACCGGGCTGCACTACTGACAGGTCGCGTACTTGTTGCAAATTGATATCTGTTGAGGATTTTTGCCTCATCTCAGTTGGTGCTGAGTGTGTAAGATGAGTCTTGCATTATAGAGCTAGTGCTCTTGTAGAGTTGTACTCTATTTAGTTGTTGTTGAAAAACCCCCGGATTGTTGTCCATAATAAAAAGAAAAAATTTACATACATCTTGTGTTCTTTGTGTTCCTTGTGGTGATGACTTGTTGATGATATATTTCTGATATATGTTGTTGATATATGTTCACATCTAACTGGTTATAAATGACAACAATGGGTAATGAGTAAATGTTGAATGTTAACTAAGGAGTTCTTTGTAATCAGGAAGTTTTGGGAAAAAGAGCCCCACACTCATTCAACCCCCCCCCNTCTAAGTGTGGTAGATGTGTCCAACAATTGATTCGTACAAAAACTTATATCATGGAAAACATTCCTCTGGCCTCTGGTTTTTCATCAGGTGGGAGTAAATTGTATGGTATGGGAAACTCCCAGGATGGACTTCCTTCTTCTAGGGGAAATATATATCCTTCGATGAGTAACCCTTATCATGTCACTTTATCCTTGTAAGAATCTTCCTCGGTGAAAATTCACTTGCAACCTTTTATGAATCAATTCAGAGGAGGATATTGTCCTATCAAATAGGGCCATGGTGTATATCAGAACCATGGTTGACCTGCAATCTCCCAAAACCAATCTTTCTTGAGATCTTGTTCTCAAAAATCACAACCCTGACTCCCTTTCCTAGCCACGTTGAATCTTCCAGACTTGTAAAAAATGATGAACGAACCAATGTGTAATGATTTTTCATGCCCCCCCATCCCTAAGAATATTACCTCTGACATTCTAAAGTTTGAGGAAAGACTGGTGAGTACCCATGTGATCATGTGACTACTTTTCACCTATGGTGCTCGTCTAACTCCCTTAATGACAATTATTTTTTTCTGAGACTATTTCAATGCACCCTTATGGGGGTTTCCATTAAGTGTAAATCAATCTACCTGGGGGAAATTATGGAACTTTCAATGAGTTGTTCTTGGTTTTTCTCAACCACTTCCAATTTTCGGTTCTTTACGATGTCGGCATAGAACTTTTATCATATTTTCATCAAGATAAGTCCACCCACATCTTTGATCATATTCAAGAGTGGCATAGATGGAATAGGTTGATTAAATCTTACATTCCTCCAGATTTTCTATTGGAATGGTTCCTCAAGTCCTTATTTCCTTACATTTCAAAGGATGTTTCTACATATGAAGTGACATCTAAGGAAGAGGCCATCTTCAAATTCTAGTAGTTGGACCTCATATATGCTCATTCTCATATTCTATACGAAATTATATCCAACGCACCATACTCAAACTACGATCCTAGGAAAAATCCTAGGCCTCATGATGACAGAATCATAAGCTCTGCAAGTACCAAGACCATAGACCAAGTGAAAAAATAACTGAAAGATTTATCTCTTAACATGTGTATAGTAGGAAAAGATGAAGCTTTTTCCTCAGCCATGCATTCGGTGGATGTGCATTATGTATAGTCAACGAACCCAAATGGTGACCAACAACCCATAGGGAAGAAGAAGAAAGGTCTTGGTAATAATCATAAGGGTGGGAATAATAATAATAATAATAATAATAAAGGAAAGGATGACAACAATAATGATAAATATAATAATAATGTCGGTGAGGGAAAGAAAGAAAAAAATAAGGTGAAGTTTCCTTGTAAACTTATTAAGGATGATCACCTTACCCACTTGTGCCCCAAAATGAAGGAATCCTCGAGGCTCATAGTACAACAACCCAATTTGTTGACTAACCAATTTCCACATAACCAAAATATGACCTTGGAAGCCTCCAACACCAAAAATACATCGAGTGGAAGCCAAAATCCCTAGGCACGTGATGGTGGGAATCAATGCCTCAATATGGTTCAATCTGAGTTTAGTGGAGCCCATACAACTCTTGATTATGGTTCTTCACAACCTGATGTACATCAATATCCTCCTCCAATGAAAACACCTTTGTAGATTGATAAGACAGAACCTCTGTCTCATATTCTGAAAGGATTCCTTAAGCGTTCTTCCATAATCGTAATGCCAGTGCTGCCCAAAATTACTCGATTTTCGAGTATTTCAGCCAAACTTCATGCACGATGTAGGATTTGGAGGTGCTCCAGATGTTTCCTACAAAGAGGAATTCATTGTTATATTATTTAGGAGCTTTAGACCTGAGTCACTCAAAGGTTATCAAGTTCGATGTTCCATATGTCAAGCCTCACTTTCTTTACAATGTGGCCTTTCAAATCCATGTGGAGGGTATGCATATCACCATCAATTGTATTGTCATTGATGAAGGCACTACGACATCCATAATGTTTCTATCTTGTTGGAAATCCATTATCTCTCCGCCACTTTCCCAATCCATGACCAAGTTAACTACATTCGATGAGCATTCTTTTTGACCCCGTGGTATCCTTCCCTTTTTTTCAATCCAGTTAGGCCTAAAGACTATCGAGGTCAAGGTTGAGGTGGTTGATATGCCTCTTGGCTAAAATAGTTTTTGGGGGTGTAATTAGACATACGTTATGACATTCATTGTGTTGTCGGTTTTTTGTGTTTTATGCTTTCCTCATGAAGGGAACATTGTGACAATCGATAAATTTTTGTTTGCGAATCCTAGTCCTTTTGCATCAATGGAACCTTCTATCCATGTTATCCATAATTATCAGTAGGAAACTAAGAATGTTGGTGTTAGAATGTATTCCTCCTTGTTGGGAAATTTTAATTCGTTGGCATTGATCTCATACATTAATTCCATCTCTGGTGAGTCTTCATCGTCATTGAGGTTCATTCCTTTTTGTACGTCATATCTTACAGACCCATGAACCCTATGTTTTCCATATGTGTCATATAAATTTCATTCACATATCGGGATGGAAATGTCACTTCCTGTAGTAGAAATTGTGTATTAGGCTATACAAGAAGCTAATCCAGACTAGGATCCTCCCTCCTCGCAGACAGAAGAGACGGATCCTGTCTTAGAGCCCATATGGGATACTCACTCATCTAGTTTGCATGACTCCCTCGATGATAATTTATCCTTGGATGAAGACATCTTATATGCCATGTATGGTGTTGACAGGACTTAGGACAATCTTCATCATAGATCTTATTTTCTCTCGGAGTTTGAATGGATTCAATAGGATGAGTTTAGGTCCCCCTTGAGTGAGATGGTTGGTCACGTTGTGGTTCTTTTATATATGCTTGGTATATTTGATGAAGGAAACATGGTGAACATTAGTCATATCATCATGATCGACATCTCTCGAACCCTTTATAAGATCAAAAACGTATATATCAATGTAGACTGTTTTCTTGAAGAAATTCAAATCTACATCAATCTCTTCAAGGAATTATGAGATGTATTTGCTTGGTCATAAGAAGAGATTCCATGGATTGAACCCAGTATTGTCGAACATGAAATTAAACCTTATTTGAATGCTAAAACTACTCAAAAATGACTTAGATATGTAAATCCTAGGAAGACCCCCATTATTAAGGCAAATGTAGAGAAGCTTCCCAACACGCTTCATTTACCTGGTTCCCTTGACTGAATGGGTATCCAACCTTATTCCCATAGATAACAAGAAAGGAACCATTCATGTAAATATGGATTTTAGGGACCTAAATAAATCATGTACTAAATATTACTTCCCAACTCCCTTTATTGGTCATATTATTGATGAGTGTGCGAGAAGTGAAGTATTTTCTTGTATGGATGAATTTTCAGGTTTTAATCAAATTAAAATTAAACCCAAGGATCAACACAAGATGACATTTACTTTTCCTTGGGTACCTTTGCATACCAAAAAATTCCTTTCATTCTTAAAAATGTTGGAGAAACATTTCAACGTTCCATGAAATTTGTGTTTCACGATCTTAAGCATATTGTTGGAGCCTATCTATATGATGTTGTTTCTCACTCTCAAAAGAGGGTTGATCATTCAACTCAAATTCGACTATTATTTGAAATATGTCGCTATTATTGCATTCAGTTGAACCCTCACAAATGCATCTTTTATGTTAGGTCTTGCCTCCTTTTGGGATTCATAGTTTCTAAGCATAGGATCATGGTGGATCCTATGAAGCTTGAGGCAATAATTCAATTTTGTCCCCCGTGCAGTATCCAACAACTTCATGGTTTATAGGGGAAGGCTAACTTCCAACGTCGCTTCATAGATAACTATGCTAGTATAACTAAGGGTTTCATGTACCTCTTGAAAAAGGTCACTCCCTTCATATGGGATGAGTGAGCCCAAAATTTCGTTGATTCTCTTAAGAAATCCCTGGTATTCATACCTCTTTTGAACCCCCCCGGACTATAGTAAATATTTCCTACTTTATATTTTTGCATCCGAAGGGAAAATTGGTATGGTTATGGTTCAAGAAGATGATGATCATGTTATCTATTACCTTAGCTTAAATATAATTGGTCTTGAACTTAAGTACTCTCACGTAGATAAGCTATCCTTAGCAGTCATGCATGTGGTTCAGAGATTACATCACTATATCTTACTCTGCAAGACTACCATGGTTGTTTATATCGATCCATTTTAGTATGTCCTTACAAGGTGTATCATAGGGAGAAAACACAATAAATGGATTGTGATTCTACATGAATTTGATCTTGATTTTTCCTTAGTGAAATCCAAAAAATCTCTATTTTTTGTAGAACTAATGTCAGGCTTCCCTAGGCTTGATGAGGATATTTTTCACGATGATTCATTCACTGATGAAAACATATTCCTTTTATCATCTTCAAAGCCCTTTTATGGAGATATTTTAATCTACCTTCAAAATCTAAAGCTTCCCTAACATATTTTGAGAGATGACCAATGACGTACATGCCATGAGACCAAGATCTACCTCATTATCAATGACACATTATATCGTCGAGGGGCGGTGATCCGGATTATTTTCGACACGAAATGAGAGAGGATATATAATAAAGAAATGCACAGAGATATCGCCTATATCCAGTAATATAACAGAAATATATCAGAGATGCAACCATAAACACAGAGATACAGTAATACACGATTTCTATTAATGAAA
>JZKD02S0055627.1:556725-608642 GCA_000966675.3 Picea glauca | reverse complement strand
ATAACCTTCTAGCAGATTTAACCATTTATCTAGGGCATCTGCATCTATTTGACCTTCAAATACGGGAATATCAAAATTAACCTATACCTTGAAAGGTGAGGTGCCTCCAAAGTAGTCGCTTGATGAAGATGTGCCTGATGCTATCGGTAGGCATTGAAGGATGTGGGAAAAATTCTCCATCATTTCATCCCTCTGTCGCGTGAGAGCTTTCTCAAGCAACAGACTGATAAGATCATCTGCTCCATCATTTTTCTTTTCTTCCGCCATTGAGGGTTTCTTGGGTGTGCGAGAGAAATTTTCCTCGAGAGAGACAAGCTCGAGACCCAATTTGCTATACTCAGACCTCGTCGAGGACATGCACTGAAAAAAACGAACAAGAGCAACCTGCTCTGATACCATTGATCCGGATTATTTTCGACACGAAATGAGAGCGGAGATATAATAAAGAAATGCACAGAGATATCGCGTATATCCAGTAATATAACATAAATATATCATATATGCAACCATAAACACAGAGATACATTAATACACGATTTCTATTAATGAAAGAAATGTATAGAGACTGTAAAAATACAGAGTGAAAGACTCGCTAGAATGGTGGCATCTTATCTCTGAGAAGAGATGTGACGGCTACTCGCATTCGAAAGAAGATGGTTACAATGAGGCTCTAGAGGCCTTTTTACAAGAATTGGGAATGCCAAAAGTCCTAGACATCCAAAAACCTAACCCTAGGAGATGAAGCGCCAAAAGTCATGTGGGCCCTGTTTGGGTATGTTGGTGCATCAACTTCCTGGGGTCGTAACTTTTGCATACGATCTCCGTTTTAGCCGTGGGATAGCTCGTTGGAAAGGTATCATCGAGGAGATTCATTTTGGGGGCTCAATTATTCCTTTGGATATCATTAAGAACCTTGATCTTGAAAAAAATTCATTTAGGCCCTCGAAATGGCCCTGGAAGTGAAAACCTTCTAAAAATAGTAAATTGCCAAAATGGCCAGAAAACTATTTTGAGCCATTTGGAAAAGGTGGGTGGCCCCCAATATCCACCTGGATCAGGTGGATGATATTTTTTTTCAGTTTTTGAATCAATAGGAGGATGAAGTTATTCTCAATGAATTCCACAATGGGGAATGTGGTCGTCACTTATCCGAGCTTGCAAAAACACAAAATATATTGTGAGTTCGTTATTTTTTCCTGTCAATTTTTAAATATTATGTTGAAGAGGTCAAGAAGTGTCACCCTTGCCAGGTGTTCTCTCATAATATGCACCCAATCATTATTGTTGGTACCTTCACCAAGTGGGGGGTGGATTTCATGGACTACAACCTATCCTAGGTTGGGGGCCACAATCATATTATCATGGTTCTGGATTATTTTAGTAAATGGGATGAGTCCATGCCTATTTTTAAATCCAATGGTGAGGCTGCATCATTTCCCATATTCAATCAAATTAAAACGTGGTTCATAATCCCGAAGGAAATTTTCACTGATGATGGTAGTCACTTATAGAATTAAATGATGACAAAGTTAGCATCCATACTGATTTTTAAATGAAATCATTTGTCACCATACTACCCCCATGAAAATGGACAACTAGAGGTCGTAAAAAAATCTCTAAAGACCATTTTACAAAAAACCGTCGGACAGAGTAAATATAACTAGCATGTGATGCTTTACCCTGCACTATGGGAATACCAAACCATAGTAAATACTTCCATCGATTTTTCACCATTTCAATTAGTCCATGGAGTGGAGTCAATCCTTCTTATTTAATGTGAAACCCCTTCTCTTAAGTTTTCATTCGAGCTCCTACCGAACATGACCAATCTCGAAGAATGCCTCATACAATTAGAGTATCTAGATGAGCAGTGTCAAGATTCCATTGTAGCCATCGAGGAAAATAAAAAATATGTTAAGGTCCAGTATGATAATTTTTTCCATGCCTGGAGGTATGTTGAAGGTGACTTGGTTCTTCTCTAGGACCAAGCTAAACAACCATTGGGGACATGAAAATTTAATCCCACGTGGCACGGTCCTTACTTCATGGGAAATTTCCTTAAGAAAGGATCACACGAGTTAGAATATTATGAAGGGAATGTGTTGGACGAGACCATAAATGGGATCTACCTTTAAAAGTATTACACTTGAGCCTTCGAGCTCAAGTGTGGAATTTTTATACTAGTGTATGTTAGTGTATATATAGCTCTCTTTATTATTTTGTGTCCTCGACTTTCTTATTGATTTTTCCCTTGGTTGCAAAATGTCAACGAAATGATCTATGTTGTTAGGATTCACAGACGGTTCCAGTCGTCATACTCAAAACATGGCTTTTCTCTGCTTGGGTTATCTATTCACCCGAGGGACAAATAGTGTCTTCATGAGATGTTTGTCTATATCCATCAATGAATAATTTCGTTGAGTATAGCGTCTTTATAGAATTATTTGGAGATGCCATTTCACATGGTATTCGATATTTAAAAGTTCTCCTAGATTCCCAGTTAGATGTGTGTCGATTAAATGGAAGATAATGGGTAAGATATCCTACATTACTCTGATGTTTCATTCGAGTACGACTTTTGGAACGATATGTTGATTTTATTACTTACAATCATATACCTAGAATTTCTAATCAAGTATCTGATGCATATGCCTAATTTGTATTTTTTATTCATGGCCATGAACATCTATTAGTTATATATACACATGGATTTGTAGAGTAATCCATATAGGAAACCATGTGTACAGAGTTAATATGTATTTTAATATTCTCACAAGTGACTAGTTCATCCAATTGGGTCCTCACTACTCCATTTCTGGGAATTACAATGTATTTCTCCCACCGCGATTACTCCTCTAAACTCACACATTATGGGCATATGTTATAGATTTTTTTTCCAAACTCCATGCATCTTGATTTTATTTCCTTCCCTTTCCCTCTACAGACTTAATTTCCCACTTTTTGTTTTTTCTAGAGTAAAAAAATCACAGTTTATTACATATACGTGGGGCACATTTAGAAAACTCGTGTATATGCAAGTTGATCCATTACAACCCACGTACGTTGACCTTCCATATACTGGAAACACTCTGACTCGACCCTTCAATTCCATTTGGAGGATATATATTAAGCCATATACAATACTTGAGGGAATTCAGCATTGAGAGAAAATCCACTTTCGATAAATTTCACTTTATATTGAGTCTGCATCCCTTTGTCCCTGAAAGTATGAAAATCTTGTGTTCAACCCCCAAAATCTTCTTATCTTGAGAAGGAGAAACTCAATTACTCCTACTACTTGTGGGCTTGCCTTTGTGGAGGATTGAAGTTGTGAAGGCAAAATTGGAGGGCCTTAGTTTCTCGGTTCCTATATGTGTCATTACATAATTTTTTCACCTATGTACTTCTTCTAATTAAATTAATAGGAATACTCTTTTCTCGTCCAATTATATGTCACAAATATTTGTATTAATTTCCAAGGGCGTATTTTTTATACATGTTAATGGATTATGCTAGTTTATATGTTGGTATTCTATATAATTTATATTTTCTTGTTTTTCTTGGATGTTGGAGACAAGTTGTGGGCATCAATATTTTCGTCGTGAGCTCAACAATGGTCTTCTTGGGACATCCACATGAGGTAGGATTTTAGCCTTCTTTTGTTAGTATTTCTATTTATTAGGCATACTTGAGTTTAGATTTTATTTTTGGGTGTTGTTCTGTATGTTTTGGTTTACCCCTTACCATAGAGATTTTCCTCGTAACACTTCCAAATATTTTAATTCTTTTATGAATAAAATAATCATAAAGAAATATTTGGTGAGTTGAAGAGTTGCAGTAATAAAGGTTGTTGAATCCCATAGGAACATGTTTAAATTATCATCAAAGGGAATTATAAACTTACAAAGTAATGTGCAAAAATTTTGTAACATTTGAAGGTAGAAAAGGCTATGTAATTGATTATATATTACTTTCTTTTAAAGATCTAGACAAACATGAAGACTATGTGTCCTAATTTATCTATGAATACTATGAAATCTATGTGTCCTAATTTATCTTTCCTACAACACAAACTCTAGTGTTTTGCAACAAAATTTATCTAGACATAAAATTTCCTTGGCTTGTTGGATGGTGATACAAAACCCTATAACTCCTTGAAACTAAATTATGATGATGAAACTAAAATAATTTTCTTAAAAATCAATTCTACAGAAAAGAAACTAATTAGTAAAGAGTAAAGTCAATATTTTCAAAATCAACCTGATCTACACACCACTAAAAAATACAAAAAGTTATATTTCCAACCACAAGTTTATGGTATGTTGTTGAAAGGATAATCACAATAATGTAAATATTCTATCTAAAAAACTAAAAAAAACAACACAATGAAATACAAATACAAATGCACATTCACCAACAACTTCTTCAAGTGGGAAATTCTTGAAGAGGATCAGAAAATTTCTAGTTGTATGTACTTTAAAAATATTCCACTATTTACCCTAACTTGAGATATAAATGAGCATATTTATACTAAAGAAGTCTTGGATTCTTCAAAAAGTGATAAGAAACTCCAACCTAAGTACTAACAAACTTACCACTAAAATCACTAACTTCATCTTCATCAGTTATAATAGCTTGTTCAAGAATGAAATTCTAGGGTACATGATTCTCCTTCACCACTCGAATAGATGGTTTCCTCGATAGTTCTTCTCTCTTCATATTGGTAAAAATATTGTGTTATATTGTGGAGTGTACAGGCATTCCTTATATTCTCAATATGGAGAGTTGTGGAGTTTTCACTTTTGTACCCCCCTCTTTCCCTATTTAGATTGTAGGAGCAAGTTAACTCTATGTGTCCTAATATATGCTAATTGCAGTGTTGTCACCCTTCTTAAACTAATGAAAGAATATATCCTATAGAATAGAAGGGATGCTTTTACCCACTTTAACTTTGTTTTTGAGGTAACTAGGACAATTGTTAGTGGTAGCACCAAATGCCGAGGAAAATAATTAAAATAACATTTCTACATTAGTAGTGATCAAGGCTACTGAAAAAAACAATTCATCATAAACACATCAATGTTCCAAACTCATAAATATGAAGGAAAACTCAAGCATGTTCATACAAAAATTCATAAAATACCACCAAAAATAACCATAGTAAGTAATTAATCAACAAATTGTCAATTTCTACAAAATTGTTTAGTTAAAAAATTATGAAGATCAATAATGGGAAAAACTCAATATTCTGAAGGATGAATGGCTATGAATGATGAAAAATATGGACCAATTTAGGGTCCCAATGATAATACTTAAGGCTTGATTAGTTGAAAAATTATAATTTTGATATTGAATATTGTCAATGAAATATATGAACAAAAGACTGGTTGTCCTATAATATTTTGCATCTCTCATGTTGCTAAATATTTTTGGTCCAACCAAGGTTGAGGCTCTGGGCACTACATAAATAGAAATTGTAAGAGAATATTTTTCACCTTTATAATCTCGATCCAAAAAAAATTTGGAGGAAAACTATGACTTCAAAACTAAAGAAAATGTTATGATTCCCCTCACATACTAGAATTCCTACCTTAAATATTTTTACAAAAGATGATGTTTTCTATACAAGACATAAAGTTTTGTGTTAATCGACTTGAAAACAGGAAATATAAGGACATTGACGGAAACAAAGATTAAATATTAAAAATTGGACTACTTATTAATGTCCCTCACATACACATGATCTTAAATTTAGCAATCAATCGGGGATTCCCTAAACCTTGGACTCAAAGCATCATTGTACCTATTTTTAAAATTGGGGATAAAATCAATCCCTCTAATTATAATACATTTATGATTAGCCTCATTTTATCCAATATATATGGGAGTATTTTGGAAAGACGATAAGCATATATAGCTAGAAATCCACGGAAAAAGAGATAAATGTAAGGTTATTTTTGTTACCCCCCATTTCTAGGGTAAAATAAGGAGACAATGTCTCGAGGATTTCAATTTGAATACATGAAGTGTCAAGAGAAAGACTAGTAGACAGAGCCCCTCCTCTTACCACACATCACCATTAATCAATAACATAAATTTCCACCACACGAGCTTGGTTCACAGAGGAAAATAAGTATTTTTTCATGAGGTATCAAGTCCAATCTCATGGTAAGTGTCATTTTAATAATTGAGGAATTTTAACTTGTTGCAAAGGGTCCTTTCTTGATTTTGAAAATTTTTGCTTGGAAATTATGCCTTTTGCCTCATTTCACCTTAGTGGTTGACATGTTTTCCTAGCAAGTGGGTCACCTTCAAGAAAAGGGATGCTACTAAGGGTTCTCATTGAAGGTTCATCATACCATTCTCATCCATACTTACAACCTTCTACACTTCATCATTTTCGTTTCCTCATCTTTTAGGTTTATAGACATATTGACCCAAGAAGGGTTTGTACCTCATTTCATGGGAAGAAGGGGCTAAAGGACCAGGCTTTTGTATCTAGAAAAAGATAAAATCCATACATTACCCTCTATATTCACACCCTAATGTATTGAGATCAATCAAATGCTTCTCCAAAAATTCAAGGAGCTTTAAAAAGAAAAACACATAATTAAATAAATATCCTCCTTGTTGAGGGAATTCACTTTGCAGTGTATTTTACTTTCCTTCCACATGACACTTTGTGTATTCTTATCTTCAAGTGGAATTGAAGTGATACTTACTTTCCATTACATATAGAATCAAATGTTTTGGACCATAATATATTGATGGAAAATAAAGGGTATGGGAAAATGTTGCATTGAAAATGAGGATGCAACACACCCTCTACAAAGGGACCTATGAATGAGACAATATGAACCCTTCTATGTCAAGAAACCTCATTACAAAAAGCAACACCCCCATCCACCTCATACTCTTTGGAAACATGCCTTGACTTAGGGAATGACTTACCCAATAGGGTACCATGACAATCTTCCCATACTTAAATTTGGCAAGTTGTATAAGGTCTTTGAGGATTTGTTTATTTTGAAAAGGGGGGATTTGATGTATATGTTTTCATGGTTGTTTTATTAAATATGGATTAATTGGAATGATATATGTGACTTGTGAACCCTTGGAGGGTGTACTTGTTTGTCTTTGCAGGAACTTGCCAGGTGAAATATTTTCCATGGAGGAACTAGGTCACTAGGACCTTCATAGGGGCTAGGATCCCATAGGATGGATGATGTACCCCCACTCATTGCACACTTGGGAAGATGAATTTTTTCTTTGTAGGAACTTGGACAACATGAGATCATCACATTGAGGCCCCTTGCACCTGAACATTAACATTGGGAGGCCTAGGAAGTCATATCCTATCCCTTGATGTCACCTTTCTTCATGGGGTTATGATGGGTCTTTTATGGTAACGGTGGTGATGTGATGTGATTTTATGGCAAGAGATGCATGTATTGTCAACCTAGAACATTATGAGGTGACACTAGGCCTTTGGAGGTTTAATGACTTTCACCTAGAAGCTCAATGTCTCTCTTGGAGGCCTGATGTCACCCTTTAGAGAATAACATCAACTTTTAGGGATTTTAATTTAATGTTGTTTCATTTTGCAAATTGTAAAGACAAATTAGAGGGTTGACCTTGTTTCTATTTTGTTTTTTACTTGTAAAGTGGAGAAATTAGGGTTAGATGACGTTGTATAAATAAAGTTCATTTCACTCTCATTTTATCATCATGTGGTTGAGAATCACATACTCTCTTGGATGAAATTTTCTCTCTACATGGGAAATTCTCTCTACATCTCTCTTGGTTTATTGTGGATGCTTTTTTACTTTCTATTGGAATGAATTCTAGTGCTACCTCTTTATGCTTATTTTATTGGAAATGTGGTGGAACATTATTGTTAAGTAAGGGTTTTTGTATGTTATCTCTTGAACTAGGAAAGGAATTTTTTCAATTGTGTTGTTTCTTTTTGTTTTTTAAGGTTAATATTGTTAAACCCTTGAAGGAGTATAATTTCATACACTGTCCAACAAGATCTATCTTTTTTTAATTGAAAAGGATATTTTGCAAAGGTTGCTACAAGGAGTAAAGGGTTTACACCCTTCTAGATTTACCTTGCTAAAGTTTGTTTTCTTTAGGGAGTAAAAAAGGTGTACACCCCTAGAGAACTAATAAACCCTAGATCCTAAACAAGAGACCCCATAATACAATATATAAGGCACTAATTTTCTAGCATTGAAGATTGAATATTATGCATTCATAAACATGATAGAAAGGAGTTTGGATTGTCAAAGTTTGGAATATAATTTTACATGATTTAAGGTAATTTATGCACTAAGGGTATATTGAATAGTCAACTTTTGTCATTGGTGTTATAAATCTAATGTCACGACCAATAGGGATGCAGAAAAATCATCTTTATTTTACTCTTTGTTAACCTTTCAAGCAGTTTCAAGCTTGAGTGGGCATCATGAGCTTGTCTAATGATCGTCTAATTTTGTGTTTCTCTTTTTCTCTTTGAGAAAACAGACTCTTCTTCACCCTCATGATTGATTGTGGTTTATCTTAGCTTATTACCATTGATTTTTTATTAGCTTAGCTTATTATCATTAATTGAATATGGAAATTAGTACAAAACTAAATATCAATACATCTTCCTCGTATGAGTAATGTATATGATTATGAACTAGATGCTGGAACACAGATGCTGGAACACAGTTGCTGAAACACAGTACTGAAATAGAGATGGAACACAGATGCTGGAACACAGATGCTGAAACACAGTGCTGAAACAGAGTTGGATCTTTTGCTGAAATAGTGTTGCAACATATTTTGTATTTGGATCTGTAGGCCCAAAGAAACTCGGGGCAATTTGTAACTGAATCTGTAGCTTTGCCACCCCTCTAATATAAACTATAACCATTTTCGTAAAAAAAAAATGTATATGATTATGAACTACCAATTACACTGGTTTGAATCTCTCATTATGTAGGAGACAATGATATTGCTTCCCATTAATTTCATAACATTCCATACTATGCATCTAATCCTGGTACCAGAACAATGATCACTATAAGGAATTAATTCCATTGAATAGGGATACTACTAACCTCTTCCCTATTTGTTGAGTTACAATTAAAGGTTGTTGTATGAGCTATAACATAAGGTCGTGAATCAAACAACATTACTGTTAACTACAAAGGGTTGTATATAATAAGAACTAAAGGCAATAGCTTAAACTATAATACAAGAGGAATAGAGGCATTCCATTACTATGATATCAGTAATACAAGAACAACTTATCTTAAGGTTCAACAAGGTGATATCATGTTACCTATTTACAATAATCAATATGTATTGTGATATTAATATTATCTCTTATTAACTACATGGGATGTCACTACAAAGCAATGGCACTAAGTATCGATAGGTTTGTATTACACTTGTATGTGATTCCAATGCTTGTGTAAATACAAAGGATAATGCATCACCATCTTCAACTAGTATATTATCCAAAGGGTAATAGACCATTATCTTCAACTAAATGATTGTGTAAATACAAAGGGTAATAGATAATTAACAAGGGTCTTTCAAAGAGTATATATTCTTATCCAATACATATGTGTTTTAATTACTCTGATTAAGAGAGAGATCAAGCAATGGAATGAGCTTCATATATTACCCATATGAGCTATCTGAATATTACAATATAGTTAAGAGTGTAGAGTCTCAATATAAGGTGTAAGAAACTAATTGCAAGAGTGAAGATGCAAGTTCAAATTGCATTTCTTCTATGAAATTTTCATTGTGTTCTTATCCATTTTCTTGGGTATCGTTAATTATGTTCTATTTCTGAGTCTTCATTAGTTTAATCCCTTCTTTTTTGAAAATGGAAGCTACCTTGACTTTTGGAGGAATCATAATTGGTATCTCAATCCATTCCATCGGAGTTATATATTTGGATTTAAATTTTTTATTTCTTATCATTCTGTAAATGAGACATTGACATGAAATGCTCATTGCTTATGTCTTTTTGTTATAGTGCAAAGTACTGTAACATATTTTATTTGTGGGAATAATTGCAGTGGACATTTTACCCATGTTTCAAGGTTTATTTCTATATGTTGTACGTGATATTTTGTAGATTTTAAAACTGTTCTTTCTTTATGTTGTAAATGAGGCTTTCACATGAAAAATTGATGTCTTTTATCAGTTTTGCTATCAATGGAAAGTGATTGTTTCATATTAAGAAAATGAAAGCTAGGGTTTGAAAGTCGCGGTCTCAACAACGTTTATAATGGTTACCAAAGGGGGTGGGAGTGGCACCCCATCATACAAGAAGGTATTCGTGGACAGGGGGAAAGTACCACAAGGCATTGGCTTCAAAGAACTATTGACAAGAACCTCAGGATCAAGATCGAAAAAGAACCAGGAGAGAAACTAGGAAAAAATAGATGGTGTGGGGGAGGAAGCCAGAGAAGCCCAGAAGGTTGCGCTGGAACCAGCGAACCCCAGTGGGGAAGATGGTCACAACCCATGTAAAACTAAAACAACAATGATACCCAAGGCTATACTAGAAGACCAATAAGCAGAACTCTATCAGGACCAGATGAAGATGAATGCACTAATATGCAAGTTCATGGGGTTGTGGCCCATAGAAAGAATGTTGCGCAACTGGATAAAATATCAATGGAAGCCAAGTGGAGAAGTGGAAATCCACCTAGGTTCGAAAGGATTCTTCACAACATTCTTCATGAACCCGGAGGATAGGAATAAAGTATTTCAGGGGGGGGCATACTTCCACGCCTCAGCAGGGTTGTACATGTAGTCACGGAGGGAAAAATTCTCTCCATAGAAAGAAACCTTTAAAAATGTCCCAGTCTAGTTGAGGTTTTACTCCTTACCGCTATATTACTGGCTATCATCCACCTTCGAAACAATCAGGTACAAACATGGAAAATATATTAAGACATCAGAAGCAACCGTAAAAGGGAGATATACATCCTATACAAGGATCTGCATAGAGATGGATGTGTTGGGGGAACTCCGAGAAGCCATAAGCCTCGAATTCAGGGATGAGGAATGGATATAAAGCATTGATTATGAGAAGATCCCATTTAGATGAAGAATATGCCATGAACATGGACAATTAATCAGAGAATGTCTGCTCAATAAAAAAAAGGAAACGAAAAACACCAAAACGCAGTAGGATGAAGATGGGTTTGTAAAACCGAACCACAAAAACCAAGCAAATAGGAAATAAATAAAATCCCCAACAGAAAGAAACCCCAAAGATAGGACTAGACCAAAAGGATGGGACAAGGATAACCAAGGGGAAGAAGGAGGAAAGAAGAAGACAAAAGCTAGAGTAGCTAGGGAACAAGCAACTCAGGAGAACACCAATATTCCAGGCAATAAGAGAGAACAGGGAGGTAGCGCAAGTCCTATGAAAGGAGGAATCAAAGATGCCAACACCCCAATGCAGGAGGCATATAGAGATTCAGAGACGACACCAAGCGAGGTAGGAAGGGAAGATCCTGATATTAGATACATTATGTAAAGGGAACGAATAGATCTCCTGAACATCCTAGAGCAATGGAAAAAGCAGGGAGTAGACTATGTGCTAATGGAGAAACTAGATCATATCCAATACCTTTTCCTTCTAAGGAAGGAAGAAAAATAAAGAGGGTTCAAGCATATGGATGGCGAGATAGGACACCTGGGAATAAAATTAGGCGAGGGAAACCCAAAACATTCACCCAAGCAGATGAGGTGGAAGAAAGGCAGGAAATCAAACAACATATCGCTACAAGACCTAGGAGCCCTGCTGATAAATTTAGGTAAGATAAAAAATATCTTTCCCAACTCCCCCCCACATGTTTAAATGAAGATTATAACATGGAATATAAGAGGCCTAAATATCTCATGAAAGTAAAGAATCTTTAAAAATAGACTGACGAAGGAACAACCTGACCTCTGTTTGACCTCTGTTTCATTCAAGAGACAAAATGCATTGTAGATAGAATAAAAATGACGCAACACCCCTACCTCAGTAGGGTCTTCTTGACCTCCCAGCCTTTGGATCTTCCTATTTCCCTAAGCTGAAATGGCTCTCTAGTTTCCACTAGAACCTTCAATGCATATAAAACCACAGGTCACTCTAGAAGTTACGCCCATGCAAACAAGCACTAGGTGTGAAGCCCTACTCCGCATGACCACTGACATGACCACTGAGTTAGCCCAAATGGCTCTTCAAGTTTCACAATTTCAGGATTCCTGCTGCGAGTTTCCCTGAATCCTCCGATTCCCGAAACCTTGAAATGGGCTAATGGTTCTTAGCTCCTCCCTTATGCTTTAACCATATGACCTCCAGCCAAATCTCGAGGCGTCTCCTCTGAGCGCGTCAGGATTTCACTACTTACGAGTTCGTGATGCAACTCTTCTCCTTTTCCCGAAATATGAACTCGCGAGTTCCTCAACATATCAATGGTCCTAAACCTCGTAAGATCTGATGGTCCAAATTGCGTCGGTTTTTCGTGTATCGAGGACTCACAAGTAGCAAGTTCCTCCAATCTCCCAACTCCCAAAATGTCAATATTTCAGAGCACCCAATCAATGACTCTCGTTCCTCTAGATCTAACGACTGCTAATCCTCTCGAGCTTGCGAGTGTCGAAAGAAACTCAGTCTTAACCTCCCTGCTGATCCACTAGATCCAACAGTCCATGGATATCTTTTCTTATCCATCTAAGAAACTCAACCGTCCATTAAAGTTCTCAAAGACTCTTGGCCAAATAACTTGGTGCCCTTTCCTCCTGACCTTGGTTTCTACAAGGTTCTTTTGAACCTCATCCTTCCTTTGAACTTTCCAAGTCTCTATCCTTCTTGAGCTTGAATATTTCTACAAACTCAAAGATTCTATGGGATGCTTGCACGCACTCCTTGCAGCCTTCATGATAATATTTGATTATCTGAAATCTTCCAACTTTTCACACTCCTTGTGACAACAATTCTTCAACCACTCACCTGTTTGAAAAAAATTCTAAGACTTCAACCTGGCCTGTGCATAGCTTGAACGACTATGTGTTATACTTGCACTTCTAATGATATAAGAACAACTCTATCTCTCCTGATATTTTCTGAGGTAAAACTCAGAATCTCGTCAACGTACTCCTTGTGGACCTTCACTGCACTCTTTGCAGGAATTATCAGAAAGAGAAACAATTAAAAATCATACTCTCCCTCTCACAGACTTCACACATTAAATATGAAATCATACACATAAAGCATTGAAAAAAATGCATAACAGAGCATAAAAGAAAACTATAAACATACCATTCAATAGATGCAAAGAATATCCATAACAACACCATGAAATTGAGTCAAACAAGTCTTATATTAACTCAAGTGATTCTGTACATGGGTTCTATAGGAACAACTATCTACTTATACAATTTCTACAGTCTTTGTTCTCCTATGCCCTCCTATATATTTTTTTCCTCTCTTCTTACGAATGAAAATAATGATACATTACATCTACGAGGGATATTTTCTTGAGTTTTCCCTCCTACAACTCTAAGCTATCTTATCGAATTAAAATCTCTACAACTACTTTACATTGATTACATTAATTGTCTACAACTGACATATGAGAGCAATGTTCAATATCTGTGTTACAATCCCTAAAACATTTAAGATAACTTATGTCTCTCCATATATTACATTAATCTTCCATCCTTTTGAAATTCAAAATATCTTCAAAATGTGTGCTAGTGTGTATCCAGCTGTGCTCCGCTTGCACTCTCTTACGATGCTCCTCCATCATACTCCTCTGGATGAAAAAATTCATGGAATCCTATCCATGATTTCCTACACTGTCTATCCATGTTTCTGGATATCTACTTCACTTTCCAAACTGCCATCTTCAATCGGGTGTCCCTTCCACTTTATCAAATATTCAAAATATATCTTCCTCCGGGTCTTCCTACCAACTCTCTGACCAATGATATTTTCCATTTGTAGATTTTCAACTACAGCCATCTGTTTGACCCACTGAATTTCTTGTTGATTCTCTTCCCCATCTGATTCATCTTCTCTGTAAGGATACATATCTGCTACATTGAATATGGGTGATATTCCCACATGATCTTGCAATTCTATCTCATAAGAATTTGCCTCAAATTTTCTCAAAATCTTACACAGCCCTATCTTTTTCATCTTCATCTTGTCATATGTTCCCCTTGGGAACCTTTCTTTTATTAGATGTGCTAATACTAGATCTCCCACTTCAAATTGAAGCTCTCTTCTGTTTTGATCTTCTCTGTGCTTATATTCCTGGTTGGAACTTTGCAACCGCTCTTTAATCTTACTGTGGAGCTCCTACATCTCTGCTGCAAAATCTTCTACTCCAGTAGACCTGAAATCATTTTTCTCTAACTCTCTCAACTTAGATATTCCTCTTATATGAATTCCATACATTATCTGAAATGGACTTTTTCATGTGCTCCTATTAGGTGATTCATTATATGCAAATTCCGCTTGCGGCAGAATCTGATCCCACTGACTATGATGTTCAACTACCAAACTCCTCAATAAGTCTCCCAAACTTTGATTTACTACCTCAGTCTGTCCATTTGTATGAGGGTGATATGTTGAACTAAAAGATAAAATCGTCCCTAGATTTTTCCATAGTGTCCTCCAGAAAATGACCAACAGATTTGGTGTCTCTGTCTGAAACAATACTCTTGGGTAAACCATGAATTCGAACAACTTCTTTGAAAAATAGGTTTGCAATGTGTGTTGCATCACTGGTTTTCTAACATGGAATAAAATGTGCCATTTTTTAGAATCTGTCAACTACCAAGAATATCGAATCACCACTGCTTTGTGTTCTTGGCATTCCTAACACAAACTTCATTCTTACCGCATCTCATGACCTCTCTGGTACTAGCAATGGTTGATACAATCTTGTGTTCTGTCTTTTCCCCTTTGCATGTTGGAAAATTCTACATCTGTTGACAAATTTCTTGACATCTATCCTCATTCCTTGCCAATAATACAAATTTTTCAGTTGTGCAAATGTCTTGTCATGGCTGAAGTGTCCAACCAATCCCCCACTATGATTTTCCTTCAAAATGTTTTCTCTCATAGAACTCTTTGGGATACACAACTGGTTTCCTTTGAATAATGATCCATCCTGGATTAAATATTCAATCCATTGGCTTTTGTCTCTCATAACATGATTCTCACCTGCTTCATAAGTGTCCTTTAAATCTGAATAATTTCTGTACATGTCCTTAAGTCTATCAAAACCTAAGGTCTTCACATGAAACTCCTGCATAATCAAACATTTCCTGCTCAATGCATCAACAACCTTGTTAGCATTTCCATAAATGTGCTTTATAACAAAAGTAAATTTCTACATAAATTCAACCCACTTTGCATGTTTCTGGCTCAATTTTTCTTGTCTGGTCACAAAATGTAAGGCCTCATTGTCGCTATACAAAACTTACTCTTTTGGAACTAGGTAATGCCTCCATTTCTTCAATGCTTGTATGATTTCATAAAACTCTTTATCATACATGGAATAATTCCTTTTGTCATCATTCATATTCTCACTGAAGTATGCAACTAGCCTATTGTCTTGACTCAAGACTTCTCCAATCGCAAATCCACTTGTGTCACATCTCACTTGAAATGTCTTACTAAAATCTAGCAGAACCAGAACTAGTTGTCCAATTATCTTCTCCTTTAACAACTTGAAAATTTTCTCCAATTCCTCTGTCTAATGAAAATATTTATGTCTTTTCTTGACTATGTCCATCATTGATGCACAAATTCCACTAAAATTCTTGATGAACTTCCTATAAAAATTGGCTAGTCTAAGGAAGCTTCTGATTTCAAAGATTTTCCTTGGTAATGACCATTCTTTGATTTCTTTTACCTTTTGAGGATCCATATTCAAATCATTTGAAGAGATCACGAACCCCAAATAAATGATTTTAGTCTTCATGAAATATGACTTCTTCATATTTATCAGCAACTTCTCTTGCTGTAACCTCCTCATCACTAGATTTAAATGTCTCAAATGTTCTTCCTTAGTCTTACTGAAGATAAGTATATCATCAAGATACACAATTAAAAAATTCCCAATGAAATATTTCAATACTTCATTCATCAATATCATGAAAGTACTTAGTGCATTTGTCAAACCAAATGCCAAGACAAGCCATTCATGCAGCCCTTCATTCATCTTGAATTTTGTGTTCCATTCATCACCTTCCATCACTCTAATCTGATGATATCGACTCTTCAAATCAATTTTTGAAAAAAACTTTTCTCCCCTCAAGCAATCCATCAAGTCATCCATTCTGGGTAAAGGAAATCTATACCTAACAGTGATTTTTTTTATATCCCTCGAGTCTATACACATCCTCCATCCACCATCCTTCTTCGGACTTAACACTGTTGGCACAACACATGGACTCAATCTTTCTCTGATAAACACTTTGTCCATCAAATCTTTGACTTGTTTCTTGAGCTCTTCATTCTCCTGCGGTGTCAATTTGTACACTTCTTTGTTTGGTAAAATCACTCCTGGTATAAGGTCAATGTGAGGTCTTATACTTCTGATGGGTGGCAACGAACAAGGTAAATCATCCACCACTATATCAACAAAATTCTCCAGCAGTTCTTGAATCTCCTCAGGTAGATCATCTAATGAGGTACCGGTCAAGATAAATATAAGTTTTCTCACCACAACAAACTGCATTTCTTCATTGTTCTTGACTTCATACAGAAGTTCCTTCCCACTCAAGAGAAGTATAGTATTGCTTGTTTCTTCTTTCACCTTCTTGTCTTCAGTTGGAAGAAACATATGTGTCCTACCATTCTTTTCCAAGGTGCATGTGTCCTTTCTTCCATCATGAATAAAATTCCTTTCATATTTCCAAGACCTCCCCAACAAAATATGACAGACATCCATGGAAATAACATCACATAAGATCTCATCTATGTATTCCCCTATCTTAAATTCAACTAAACATTGTTTAGTGACAGTTACCTGATGTCCTTTTTGTAACCACAAAAATTTGTATGGGCATGGATGTAAAATTGTTTCCAATTCCAACTTCTCCACCATTTATGTCGATACTAGATTATCCATGCTTCCACTGTCAACAATCACCTTGCATACCCTATCCCTTGTATTGCAAGAATTTTTGAACATATTGTTCCTTTTGACTGGATTCTTGATCTCTTTCCTTGGATTCAAGAGAATTTTCCTCATCATTAAGGATCTTCCACCTTCTGCATCTTCTTCCTCGACATTTTGCCTCTGTGCTTATGAAATGTGAGCTTCACCTCCTCCATATCTTTCTCTATCAAGACATTGAAAATATGTGTGTTATATCTTTCCGCAGACAAAACAATTTATTTCACCTCCTATGCCTCTTTCTCTTCCTCTGGCTCGAGGAAAAGTGTTCCTATCAGCATAATGTCCTCCTTAGGATCTTCCTCCCCTTTATGGGTGGTTATGAGGTTTCTTTTCTTCATCCTTGGGATTATGTACTCTGTCCTGGGAAATTGCTTTGCCTTTGCTTTGACTTCTACCTCTCCCCCTTTGACCTTGCTTTCGGGCCAATTTTACTTCTACCTTTGAAGTGATCTAATAAGCATCTTCCACATTTCTGATTGTCACCATGCTCATCTCATCTCAAATCTCATATCTTAGGCCATTCATGTACCTGGCGACCTTTTCTTCATCACTCTCATGATTACCCACTCTAATGTTGAGTCTGTAAAATTCTCCAGTGTATTCCTTCACTATCATCCCTTTCTGTCTCAAATTCTGCATTCTTCGGAACATATTAATCTGGTAATATCTAGGTAAATTTGGATTTCATCTTTGCTACCATCCTGTCCCAGCTTTTGATTCTTTGTTTTCCTTTGCAATGCCTGTCAGCCTGTAATTCATCCCACCACAGTGTTGCATGCCATTTCAGTCTTGTGACAGTGTGCTTTACTTTTTTATCTTCTTCGATATCCTTATAGTTGAAGTATTTATCCAGAGCTCTAAAACAATCTAGTATCTCCTCAATGTCTAAGTTTCCTTCATACATCGGGATGTCCATTTTTGGTCTAGCCCCTATTCTTGCAACAACTTTGAATAGACGTTCCTGTGAAACATCTTCAACTACAAATTATTCTTCATCTCTATCTTAGTTTTCTCTTTCAGCCTCACTGATATCTCCAGTATTATGTGTTCGCCTCTGTGTTGCCTCCATAACATTGAATTGAGCTTTAAGTTCTCTCATTTCCCTTTCCACGGCTAGATTGGGCATGGGTCTCTCTTGACGTCTCCTTGGCGACATTGTTTCAATCTGTCCATGCAGAATTCAATTCACAACTTTCCTTTTGTCCTCTATCACCTACAAAAAATAATGATTGTAAGCTATGATACCACCTAATTCAAGACCCCTACCTCAACAGGGACTCCTTGACCTCCCGGTCTTTGGATCTTCCTATTTCCCTGAGTCGAAATGGCTCTCTAGTTCCCACTAGAACCTTCAATGCATATAAAACCATGGGTCCTTCTAGAAGCTACGCCCATGTGAGCAAGTAGTAGGTGTGAACCCCTACTCTATGTGACCACTAACATATCCCAAATGGCTCTTCAAGTTTCGCGATTTTTGGATTCTTGATGCGAGTCACCCCGACCCCTCTGATTCTTGAAACCTTGAAATGGGCTAACGATCCTTATCTCCTCCCTTATTCTTTCACCATATAACCTCCATCCAAATCTTGGGGTGTCTCCTTTGAGCACATCAGGATTTCGTGACTTATGAGTTCGCGATGCAACTCTTCTCCTTTTCCCAAAGTCCAAACTTGTGAATTCCTCTCCATATATCAACGGTCCTGAACCTCCTAAGATTTGATTGTCTAGATTGTGTCAGGTTTTCGTGTATTAGGGATTCCCAGGTAGAAAGTTCCTCCACTCTCCCAACTCCTAAAATGTCGATATTTCAGAGAACCCAATCAACATCTCTCGTTCCTCTAGATCTAATGGCTTCTAATCCTCCTAAGCTTGCGAGTGTTGAAAGACACTTAGTATTAACCTCCCCGCTGATCTAGTGGATCCAACGGTCCATGGATATCTACACTTCTCCCTCTAATAAACTCAATCATTCATTCAAGTTCTCAAAGAATCATAGCCAAATAACTTGGTGCCCTTTCCTCTTGAGCTTGGTTTTTGTGAGGTTCCTTTGACCCTCATCCTTCCTTTGAAATTTCCAAGTCTCTATCCTTCCTGAGCTTGAATCTTGTTGCAAACTCAAAGATTCTAAGGGATTCTTACACACACTCCTTGTGGCCTTCATGATAATATATGATTATCTGAAATCTTCTCATTCTGTGCACTCCTTGCGACAACAGTTCTTCAACCACTCACCTGGTTGAAAAAAAGTCTAAGACTTCAACCTGGCCTACCCACACCTTGGATGACTCTATGCTATACTTGCACTTCTGATGGTATAAGAAAAACTCTATCTCTCTTGATCTTTTCTAAGGTAAAACTCAGAATCTCATCAACGCACTCCTTGTGGACCTTCACTGCACTCTTTGTAGGAATTGTCAAGAAGACAAACAATTGAAGCTCATACTCTCCCTCTCACAGACTTCATACATTCAACATGAAATCATACACATAAAGCATTGAGACAAATGCATAACACGACATATAATAAAACAGTAAACATACCATTCAATAGATGCAAACAGTATCCATAACAACACCATGAATTGAGTCAAAGAATTCTTATATCAACTCAAGTGCTTATGTACATGGGTTCTATAGCAACAACTATCTGCTTATACAACTTCTACAGTCTATGTTCTCATGTGCCCTCCTATTTTTTTTTGCTTCTATTCTTACAAATGAGAATAATGAGGGAGATTTTCTTGAGTTTTCCCTCCTACAACTCTAAGCTATCTTATCGAATTAAAATCTCTACAACTACTTTACATTGATTACATTAATTTTCTACAACCTACAAATGAGAGAAATGCTCAAGATCTACGTTACAATCCCCAAAACATTTAAGAGAACTTATGTCTCTCCAGATATTACATTAATGTGCCATCCTTTTGAAGTTCAAAATATCTTCAAAATTTGCACTGGTGCGTATCCAACTGTCCTCCGCTTGTGCTTTCTTGCAATGCTCCTGCATCAGGAAAAAAACAGTGAAAAATAATGGAGCAAGTAAAATATCTTGTTTTTCGAAGGCCAATAGATGGAAGGAGGTATACTCACCTTATGGAACCCACAATCATTGAACCTACTAGCAGTCGAAGCTGCGAGACACACACTCTAAGTTAGCATGAAAATTATAGGTAACACCAAGGGGATTCTATGCACCAATGTGTATGGATCCTAGAGGCTAGAGGAAAAAAGGAGAATGCTTGCAGACCTAGAAAATCTAAAGGCTAGATCCCGTAACCTCCACTGGATCTTGGCAGGGGACTTCAACATAATCATGACACTTGTGGAGAAAAAAGAGGGCACTAGGAGACTAGATAGAGATGCAGAGGATTTCTTAGCTTTCATTAATACAATGGAGATGGTAGACAATAGAACCAATAATGGCCATTTTACCTGGAATAAAAAATGAAGTAATCACTACCAAGTAGTTACAAGGCTAGATATATTCTTTGTGTCGGAATCCATCATTCTACAAGGGATAACTTTAGATTGCAAATTCCTTCCACAGGGGGGTTTAGACCATTAGTTAGTCCAATTGGAAGCAAACTTCCAAACCACTATGAATAACATACCTTTTAGATTTGATAAATTTTGGATCAAACATCCCACATTCAAGGAGAACATCAACCAATGGTGGCGGGATGAATTACCGGATCAAGGGACAAGGATGTTCAAACTTTATAAGAGACTCAAGTACATCAAACATAAACTCAAGAAGTGGAACAAGGAAATATTTGGGAACATAAACCCAGAAAAAAAAAAATATCGAGGATAGAATGAGGATACTCCAAGAACTCTGCATAGACGAGGGTTACATAGAGGATTGGAAAAGAGAATATATCCAAATTACCCAGGAATGGGAAGCAAGATGTCAGCAGGAAGAAAATCTATGGAACCAGAATTCCAAAATCAAGTGGCTAAAGGAAGGGGATAAAAATACCAATTTTTTTCATAGAACCACCATTGGAAGAAGAACCCACAACAAAATCTTAAAAATTAGGGATCAAGTTGGGATCGAAAGAGAATCCCACAAGGAAATTGAAAATACACTGGTCAATCACTTGCAGGGGATAGCCCAGTAACCCAACCAAGACTAGACTGAAGCCATACAAAGGATAACTCAGCCCCAAGAAAAACCCTACTTGCTCCTAATTAATGGAGCCCCAACCAAACCCTTATTGCCTTCAAGAGGAATTGGACAAGGAGACCCGTTGTCCCTCTTCCTGTTCATTGTGGTGATGGAAGGGATCAATAGAACCATAAAAAGCACAACTGTAATAGGGGAACTAAAAGGAATCAAACCTTTTGAATATTGTTCAACCTCCACACAACAACAGTTCATTGATGACACCCTACTCCATGGCACACCCATGGTCAAGAAAGAAAAAATATATAAAAGAATATTAGAGAACTTTGGGGAAGCCTCAAGGGCAGAGACCAACCACTCCAAATCCATGATCTATTTCTTCAACACTAATCTTGCAACTTAAAGAAACCTATCCAACATTCTGGGGTTTGAACGCAAAATGCTCCCAACAAAATACTTGGGAATTCCCCTGACTGACAGAGCTTGTAAAATGGAAACGTGGGAAGGAGTGATCAACAAACTGTAGGAGAGGGTAAAAAAATAGATTTATAGAGTTCTCAACCTGGCAGGGAGTCTTATCCTCACCAAATAATTTCTACAAGAAATTCTTACGTATATGATGTCAATGTTACCTGTGCCCAAAGGAATACTACAAAAGATAAGAGCCATTCAAATATATTTCCTATGGAGAGTTGTTTGAAATAAAAAGAAATGGCCCCTGGTAGCCTAGGAGAAGGTTTGTAGAAGAAAAAGCAAAGGCAGCCTAGGGTTATAGGACCCACATGTAACCAACGAAGCCTACGTGTCAAAACTCTGGTGGATATGGGTCAAGGACAAATCAGTACCATGGGAAAACCTCTGGAAGGCCAAGTATGCCTTGAACATCAATGATCAACGCTAAATTCAAATCATGGGCACAAGGGAGGAATCAGCCATCTAGAATCTCGCTTGGTACAACAAGAAATGGATGCACAAACACAGCTTTTGGGAAGTCAAAAATGGTCAAAATGCCAGATTCTGGGAGCCTGTGTGGCAACAGGAACCTAGAATGGAAAATTTGTATAGGAAGCCAACAAATAATAGCAACAAATGGAGGACCTGGGACAAAATCAATCCACAAAATAGAGATCGTATCTCAACTCTAGGGAAAAAGGTGGAAGAGGAATTGGGGAAAAGGAAAATTGTAGTCTCAGAGGATGAGAACCAATTAAGGTGGGGCAGGGAAAATGGTGGGGAATTCAACTTAAAATAAGATATGTATTATATAGCATATCATGATCAAGAGGACCTAGTGCAATAGTGGGGAAAGATCTGGAGTAGCCCCCAATGGCCAAAAATAAAAATATTTGAATGGTTAGTTCTCCACAATCGAATTCTAACCTGGGAAAACATCAGGAAAATGGGTTATATAGGCCCTTCTCATTGCCACCTCTATCAAGCTAAGGAGGAAAAATCCAATCACCTCCTCAATGAGTGCAGTTACACAACAGAGCTATGGGACTGGGTGGCAGGAATCTATCGACATTCCAATAGAATTTGGGGCAACATCAGTGCAACCATCAACATTTGGAGTGAGAGTTACAGCGGAAGTGAAATGGTGAACCTATGCTAGAATCTAACACCAGGCATGATCATCTAGGAAATATGAAAGGAGAAGAATCAACGCATCTTCGGGAATGAAAGCCTACTGGAAGGAAAGCTCAAGGATGTAATTATCTCAGAAATATGAGAAATGGTGCAGAGTTGCAATTGCAAGAAGGAAACAACACAACTCAGAGATCAATACTCCCTCATCTTGGAGTTTTTTCACCTAAAATATGGGCAAAACAACACAATGGTAGGGCAAGAACCACAACTCCAACTAGGAGACCACAACTAGACCCTCCCTCCATTAAGGTTCCTCAAATTAAATTTTGATGGGGAAGAAAAAGGAAATTTAGGAGTGGCAGAGATGGGAGGGGTGATAAGATATAGTGGTGGTAACATCTTCAAGATGTATGTAGGGAGTATGGGAAACTCAACCAATAATGCAACGAAATTTGGAGCCCTAGAGCTTGGCCTTGAAATCCTAAGGCACGAAAGGATGAAAAACACTATAGTGGAAGGTGAATCCACCCTGGTCATCAAAACGCCAACGAGACTCTAGAATTGTACCAGAGTGGGAAAGGTTCAGAGACATTGGCACCTAGCACTCCCTCTACAGAAAATCCAAGAGCATCTAAATAAATTGAACACAATGGAGTTTTGCTAGGTCTACAGGTCAGCGAATAGCCTAACAGATAGACTAGCTAATGAGGGGGTTGGCAAGGAAGGTTCATAACTATACATTAACTAGATCAACCTCCCGAATGGAAAACTCAAAACAGACTACAACCACCTAGAAACAAAAGACCGTGAAGGTAGGTTAAGAAAGGAAGGTCACATCGAGAAGGGAAGTGCAAGGTCTAGTGGTAATAACGTAGGACCTAGGAAGGATATGATTTATGAACGCTTGATCATGAATGACCATGCAGGATGAGAATAAATAGTCGGCGACAGTACGACAACAAGACCCTTATTACAGAAAAATTGTGGGGAAAGCACATGAGAAATTACATACGAAAAACCACATGCAGCAAGTGACGTAAGGCATGAAGGAGTGGTATGGTTCATAATATATCCTCAAGGAAAAAGTACAGGTACAAAGCACAACACAATAGGATCTCAGGTGAGTAGGGGCATGGACCTGCATAGGGATAAAGGGTGAGTCATCATGATCATACGAGCCACTACCGAGAAAAATGACGGGAGGGATCACCACTACGGACAAGCCATGATAGGAAGGATAAGATCATGACATGAGAAGATCAATAAGAGGAAAGACAACAAGACTAGCTACAAACATAACGATTACAACTGTAGGGGCTATCACAGATACAAGGGAAGGGAAAGGAATAATCCCTGTGAAATCAAGTACATGCTGAGGAACCAACAAAGGAGTTGTGATAGACCAAGTGGGATGGTGAGAATGAAGCAAATGCATAGGAAGAGGAATCCCCTTGGAAAGGAATTTTTGAATAGTCCACAATGGGTTTTAAGAATGGACCAGGTGGAAAAATATGCGGAGGGCACCTTCCAAACTCTGGTTGCACCGAAAGGAAAAGCGACCATCATCCACTAGAAAAAGGAAATCAAAGAAAAATGCAAAGGAAGAAGACTGGGTAACTTATTCAGGGACCACATAGCCCAGGAAAACCCTCTACCATAAACTAGTGGAGATGGCATGGATAACTAAGATGATGATCGGAAAAGTGAGTTCGGAAATGGAAGAATCGAGATGGGAGGATAACATGGATCACAAGAAAATGTTGGAAGAAATCCCAAGTCACCTCAACAGTCTGGAAACTATTACCAAACTATTAGTTGAGGTTGAAAAGGATAAAAAATCCAATATGGAGCGGTTGGATTTTCAATTTCACCTTTATCTGTGCTATGACCATCACAACAACCGATGGACATGGTGCGCCATTCCACATTAGGAAGACTCACATGATCTCCCATAAGGAGGATAAAAATATCTGGGCAGATGACAGGAAGAAACACATCATTGTCCTAAATGAGTGAATGGTTAGTCGAATGGTAAGTTCGGCCACTAGCTGCATTGTCTCTGCATCTATTTTTTATGTCCATTTTCCTTTTCCTTTTCAAACTAGGTATGGTGGGATTGGCCTGGTTTCCCCTGGCGGTAGACCAGTCACACCCCTCATATATATCAGTAAGTGCAACTTGATAACCCCTGGTTTGGTTTCCTACTGGGCAGGCCAGGAGGCCCCCCTTTTTTGTATCATAATCTATTTTGTAGTAATACAACTTCTTACACCCACATACAAAAAAAAAAAAGTGACTGTTACATATTTCGGTGTATCTATTTTGGAGGTTGAGGGAATTACTATAGTGAATATGTTGGAAGATTGGTTGTTGTCATTGATATCAACCCTAGTCATGGGTTTCGGACCGCAAGATTGATGAAGGTATTTGGATATGAAGGAAAATGTGCATGTAGATACAAGACCCATGGATGGATACTATACATCATGTTGTTTCCGGTGGCATGTGCCATGTCACGTGGATCCTCATAATTGGGGAGAAATGAATTTTTGAAGATGAAAAAGTGAATTGAAGAGGGAAGTACATGTAGGCCCTGAAGATAATTAAAGAAAAGAATTACAAAATAAGAAATTGTCAGGTCGGCCCTAATGTCAAAAGGAAGTGACATAAATGGTATAAATAAATATCATTATACATTCATTTTACACACAAGTCAAATTTCAAAGGAAATTAGAAGTAAAGATGGCCGAATTTCAAGGGAGGATGAAGTCTTTTGGTGATGTGTTCTAAGGTATGTTATTTTCAGGTCATCTTACCACTTTTGCTATAACGTTTTTCTAGAATGATTCAGATGGTGAAATTACTATGGTATTAAGAAGACATATCAATGTACTTGTGGTAAAATTTTTATCTTTTTATTCGCTATAATTATGGAAATACACTCTGTGGAAGATAGGGTTTGTGACCAGTCCTGAAGCTAGTCAATAAACAGGTGTTCCAGGTAAAAAAGTCATAACTTCTTCATTGAGAATCCAAATGACATGGGACAAATTTCATTGGAAAGAGTACATACATTAGTTTCATTTTGCAAGTTTCAGAATCTGATGTTAAATATTGAGTGTGGGGCATTCTGTACAAGTCTGGTCTCCTGAATAAACCATAATTGAACAAGGTCTGCCATTCTCTCTATAACTTCTTTTTGGCGAGGATTCAAGGAGTGAAACTTGGAGAAGTTTCAGAGAATAAATTGAATAATATTATCTACAGGATCAGAGTATTCCAAGAATTGAATAATTGTAGAAATTGAATAAGTCTCAGGAAGCATTATCAAGTTCTATGTGTTGGTTTGTTGATGGTGATAATTTAATGTGAAGTTTTATTATCTCTCGTATATTCTTGAATGGAAGGAAGGGGAAAGGATGGAGATTTCAAATCTCTCTTGATATTGGAGGATTGTATCTTCCTCTTGGAGGTTTATCCCTCCCTTTACATTTGGAAGCTGTAGATACCTTTGGAAGTCATTACTTCCCTTGAACAATAACTATTGATTATTTCTCATATATTGTGCATGGTGTATTGTGGTGTATTGGTGTAAATCTTATATTGTTGTTCATTGTTGATTGGATATAATTGAATGGTTTAAGTATAAGTTGAAAAAGTTTTTAAATTTTACTTGATACTAATTCACCCCCCTCTCAGTATCAACAATTAGTTTCAGAGCGAGTTACCTTCAGTACAGTTTAACCACTGGAAGGAAGATCCTAATAAGAAATGGAAGACAAAATTATGAATACGATTCCACCATTTGATGGAACCAATTTTGAATCCCAGAGTAATATAATGAAAACTTACTTGAAATCTCTAGGGGTAGATGTTTGGTTCTCAGTTGCTTTAGGATACAATGCTTTGAAGAAACCAAAGACTGCAGCTCAAAAGGAAACAAAAAGGAACAACAAATTGGCAATAGATACCATCCTAGATGGATTGAAAGATTCAGTGAAATCCAAGTTTAGATCATGTGCACCATCAAAATAGCTTGGGGAAAATCTACAAGACCTTTATGTAAGGGAAGACGCAGAAGAAGAAGAAGAAGAAGTTGAAGCAAATTACAACATCTCAGATTTCAAAGAAGAAAATAGAGGTTAGTTATTTTGCTTTAATTGTGAAGGAGTAGGTCATGTTGAATTTGAATGTCCTCATCCAAGGATTGAAATAAATGACACTTAAGAAGAAAATTCCAATGAAGAAGAAGAAAATTATGAAGAAAAAATTATTCAACAAGAAGATGAGAATTTTAAAAAATTGAAGCATGTTGAGATTGAAAATAGAAAGTTCAAAGACACGCAAAGAAAACTAAGAAGTGAATTGGGTAATTGTGAAAATATAGTTGTAATATTGAAGAAACAATTAAAATACTTTGAAAAACTAAGAGAAGAAACCATTTCCTTCAAAAGTCTGCTCGAAGAAGAAAGAAGAATAGGAGAAGTAAGGAATGTCCAAATGATGAGGAAAGAAGAAGATTGTGAGAAACTTGAACAAGAAGTTGTCTCATTGAGGAAGAGCTTAAGAAACTCTCAAGTGCCAAAATAATTAACACATATTGGATGCATGGGTGAAAATTCATATAAAGAAGATGCAAATACCAACAAGAAGGTTGAAGAAAGAGCTACACAGACAGTTGATGAGAAGTGGACCAGGATACCATAAAGAAGGAATGATTACAAAAGAGATGAATATTAAAAGAGGACCTCCTACCTCCAGGAATCAAATAAGCTTCAATCAGTATGAAAGAAACTACATAAGAATAGATCATGAAGCCAGATGGACTACATCACAAAGAATCCCACTTACTCTAAGGTATCAAAATTTGTTTCTTGGTCATTGTTATACTTGCAAAAATTTTGGACATAAGGAAATTAATTACAGAATCAATCAAAAGGAACACATACGCAAAAAACATGAATGGTTTAAATAGAAGATATGGAAATAATCATGGATTTGTAAACATAAGTTATAATTCATTTTCCCCATTGATGGACAAAAATATTGCATGCTACAAATGTAATTATCTTGGTCACAAAGCATGAGATTGCAGATATATGAATAAAGATGTCCCTATGCCAACCACAGTATGGAGAAGGAAAGATATTCCAAACAATGAAGATTCTTGAATAACATTGATCGCTGAAGAATGTAAAGAAGAAGATGAATGGCACATTGACAGTGGATGTTCTTCACACATGATCAGGGATCAAGACAAATTCATCATCTTGAAGAGAAAGGGTGACAATGTTTCATTTGGAGATGACTCATCTACCAAAATACTTGGAGAAGGTGTAGTAGAACTTGGAAGAAAAAATGTAAAAGTAAAGAATGTCCTATTGGTTGAAGACTTGAATCATAATCTACTCAGTGTTAGTAAAATGTGTGATGAAGGATACACTCTTACGTTTGACTCCCGGAAATGTAAAATCAAAGAAAATAACTCAAGAAGATTGGTTGCAACTGCAACAAGAAGGCCAAACAACATATACATCATATACATGAAGAAGAGATAGAAGATAGAAGCCACATAAAAGGATTCTAAGGAAGAAAATGTCCCAAAGACCAAAAACAAGGATGAAGTATTATTGAGTGCCACATGTTCAGGGGGAGCAGCCCCAAAGAAGAGAGTTACCTTTTGTCATTAAACTCAAGGGGAGAAGACCTACCCTTTTCCACTGATATCAAAGGGGGACAAAAATTGGGATCATGATGATAGGGGGAGAATGAGTGTTTCCATCAATGACAAAGGGGGAGATTGTTGGAAGATTGGTTGTTGTCATTGATGTCAACCCTAGTCATGGGTTTTGGACCACAATATTGATGAAGGTATTTGGACATGAAGGAAAATGCGCATTTATATACAAGACCCATGGATGGATAGTATACATCATGTTATTTTCGGTGGTATGTGGCACATCATGTGGATCCTCATGGTTGAGGAGAAATGAATTTCTGAAGATGAAAAAGTGAATTGAAGAAGTACATGTAGGCCCTGAAGATAAATAAAGAAAAGAATTACAAAATAAGAAAGTGTTAGGTCTGCCCTAATGTCAAAAGGAAGTGACATAAATGGTATAAATAAACATCATTATACATTCATTTTACACACAAGTTGAATTTTAGAGGAAATCAGAAGTAAAGAAGGCCGGATTTCAAGGGAGAATGAAGGCTTTTGGTGATGTGTTCTAAGGTATGTTATTTTCAGGTCATCTTACCACTTTTTCTATAAAAAAAATTCTAGAACAATTCATACGGTAAAATTGCTATGGTATTAAGAATAAATATCAAGGTACCCATGGTAAATATTTTAGTTCTTGATTTGCTATAATTATGGAGATACACTCTGTGGAAGATAGGGTTTGTGACCAGTCCCGAAGCTAGTCAATAAACAAGTGTTCCGGGTAAAATAATCATAACTTCTTCATCGAGAATCCACATGACATGGGATGAATTTCATTTTAAATAGTGCAGACTATAGTTTCTTTTATGTGAGTTTCAAAATCTGATGTTAAATATTGAGCATGGGAAATTCTGTACAAATTCGGTCTCCTGAATAAACCAAAATTGAACAAAGTCTACCATTCTCTCTATAAATTGTTTTTGGGGAGGATTCAAGGAGTGAAACTTGGAGAAGATTCAAAGAATAAATTGAATAATATTATCTACAGAATCAAAGTATTTCAAGAATTGAATAATTGTAGAAATTGAAGAAGTCTCAAGAAGCATTATCAGGATCTATGTGATGGTTGGTTGATGGTGATAATTTAATGTGAAGTTTTATTATCTCTCGTATTTTCTTGGGTGGAAGGAAGGCGCAAGGATGGAGAGTTCAACTCTCTCTTGATATTGGAGGATTGTATCTTCCTCTTGGATTTTTATCCCTCCGTTTACATTTGGAATTTGTAGCTACCTTTGGAAGTCATTACTTCCCTTGAACAATAACTATTGATTATTTCTCATATATTATGCATAGTGTATTGTGGTGTATTGGTGTAACTCTTATACTATTGTTCATTTCTCATTCTATATAATTGAATGGTTTAAGTATAAGTTGAAAAAGGTTTTAAATTGTACTTGATATTGATTCACCACCCTTTCAGTATCAACAAAATATACTACATGTGTTTCACTGTTTATTTTCTATTTGTTGAGTGTTATATTAACGCATATTTTCCATAACATATTACAATGTAATATGTCATAACATATATTACTATAACATATTACATTGTAATATGTTATAACATATTACAATTTAATATGTTATAGTAATATGTTATAACATATTACATTGTAATATGTTATAACATATGCACTGAAATTAAAATTAAAAACATATATTATCTTAATTATAACATATGCATAGATATTAAAACATATCTATATATATTTTACATATGCACGGATATTAAAATTGAAAATAAACTTTAAACTATAAAATGTAAATTGTGAAATGTATTTAAAACTGTTCTTTCTTCTAACTTTGTAAAAGAGGATTTGAAATGAAATATTGGTCCGTCTTTTATCAATTTTTCTATCACTGCAAAGTGACTTTTACATATTTTGGTGTATCTGTTCTGGAGGTTGAGGGAGTGACTTCAATGAATATACTTCCTACGTTTCAAAGTTTTTTTCCATTCATAATAGTTTTATAATGGATACGATCTATTTTGGGTTTCCTAGTAGCCTTGTCACGCCCCAAGAATCAAACATTCATAAAGTTTGACTTCTGCAAATTCTTGGAAAATACAATGCACCAACAATTTTTAGATTTTAGGGGTATTAGGTCATTCGAGTACCAGTCTCACTTGAACCATATGTTAATCCATCAAAACTACTCACATCTGGGTTATTTTAAGTCTAGGATGGTCAATGTCCAATGAGCATGTTTCTCTCCCAACCATTGAGTGGCTGCCTATGGTAAGAGAACATGTCACCAATGAAGGTTTTTTGTAGTATGTAAACTCTTTTTTGTCTACATTAGACTTTATTATCCATAATGAAGTATTCATTATAATTATTCCTTTAGTCAAAGGGTCACTACAATTGCCAAAAAACACCAGAGTGGGAGATTGGTTCCTTTTTGAGCATTTTACTATGATAAGAATATATGGTTTTGAAGAGGAGCCATATCAAAAGTGAGTGTTGAATTTGGTTGTTCTAGAGACTGAAAAATGTGAAATTCAGTCAATTGTTGACTACAAAGCCAACCATATTACATTAAATGTTGATCAAGCAAATTTCAAGAAAAAACCAAATCTACACAAGTAGGTCACTCATGTCTTACACAGAGATGTGACCAAGACTCATGACTATATGAAGAAATTGAAATAGGCATTAATCAAAGTGGAGAAATAGTTGAGGCAAGATAAAGTGGTTACTACAACAAGGAATTCTAGAATCAATAATCTGTAAAATAATATTTATAACTTATGATAATCTAATACTACATATATATAAATGGATTTATAAATTGAATTCCTAAAGATTTTAGAATTTTTTTATAAAATATAGAATGTTTGAAATAAAAAGTTGGACAGTTTGATTTTTTTATGAAATTTTTATAAAATACAAAACGTTTGAAATGACTGTGACTTGGCCGTAGGGGTCTAGCCATGTGGCCAAGTCACAACCAATTTTAATAAGATATTATATATGCACAGAAAAGTAGGGCATTTGAATCTAAATCTTTAACACTGGAGTGAAAGATAGTTGATTTAGCTCGTGGTCGATTGCTCAGGAACATACTAATCACTTAAATTCTTACTCTATTCTTAATATTTGATTGTTAAATGTCAATATCAAATTCACTAAATCCATATTGTTTATAAATTATTTATTAATGTCTATATCAAACTCACATTTTTAAGTAAATCCATATTGTTTATAAACTTATTGTTTGTGTATAATTTGAACATTTAAACATGTAACTTTTAAATTGTCTTCCTATTTTATTTTTAAATTTATCAAAAAAAATAATTAAATATATATGTTTTAAAAATATTCCATTGTATGTATATTTCAAAAATATTCCATTACAAATTATAAGATAGACAATAATGTACAAAAAGGAATTCCGGAATGAACAATCTATAAAATAATATTTATAACTTATGATACTCTAATATTACATATATAAAAATGGATTTATAAATTTAATTCCTAAAGATTTGAAATTTTTATAAAATAAAAAACGTTTCAAATAAAAACTTGACAGTTTGAAATTTTTATGAATTTTTTATAAAATACAAAACGTTTCAAATGACTATGACTTGGCTGCGGGGGGCCAACCATGTGGCCAAGACATTGGCGTCCCCATAGCTTGGCCACAGGGCTAGCCCCCAGTGACTAAGTCACAACCAATTTTAATAAAAGATTATCTATCCACAGAAAAGCAGGGCATTTGAATCTAAATATTTAACACCAGAGTGAAAGACAATCGATTCGGCTCTTATCTGACTTCTTAGGCACAAAATAATCATTTAAATGCTTACTCTATTCTTAATATTTGATTGTTAAATGTCTATATCAAATTTAAAAAACTTAATATTTGATTGTTAAATGTCTATATCAAATTCACTAAATCCATATTGTTTATAAATTATTTATTAATGTCTATATCAAATTCCCATTTTTAGGTAAATCCATAATGTTTATAAATTTATTGCTTGTGTGTATAATTTGAACATATAAACATGTAATTTTTAAATTTTCTTCCTATTTTATTTTTAAATTTATTAAAAATAAATAAATATATATGTTTTAAAATATTCCATTGTATGTATATTTCACAAATATTCCATTACAAATTATAAGATAGAGACTAAGGTACAACAATTATATGTATATTTGTTGGGAACTCAAATGATCAAATGAATATGTATATTTGTTTGGCACTCAAATTATCAAATTATTTTGTATATGTAGAAATCTAATTGACCAAGAATCGCTTAGTGTTATTTTTAGTTGTTTAAATTCTAATACTGTGTAATTAAATACTAATTAACAAATATAAAATTAACATAAATATTATGTGGTACCATGAAATTAATACTAATTAACAAATCTAAAATTAACATAAATTTAAAAATATAAATGTTACACAGTAGCAATAAATTGTGACTATGAAATTAACATAATTTACAAATCTAAAATTAACAAAAATTTAGAAATACAAATATTACACGGTGCCATGAAATTAATACTAATTAACAAATCTAAAATCAACATAAATTGTAAAATATAAATCTTACACAGTAGCAAGAAATCAGGAAAACCCCAAGAGGGAATGAATTTGATCAAAGCAGTGACACTTAGAATGTGACTTGGCCATAGGGATGCCCCCCCACGACCAAGTCACAGTCTATGGGTTGTGACTTGGTCGCAGGGGGCCAACCCTGTGGCCAAGCTGTTGATGAGACTATGACTTGGTTGTGAGGGGCCAGCCCTATCGCCAAGTCGTTGGCGTGCCCACAACTTGTCCACAAGGAGGGGTCCCCACGGCCAAGTCAAAGTGAAAATACAAAATATAAATTAAAATTATAAATTATAAATTACAATTATAAATAAAAATTTAAATTAAAAATTACAAAATTTAAATTTAAATTTAAAACTGAAGTTTAGGCTTACCTGCAGCTCCGACCGCCCGCCAACACGACCATGTGAAACACATACGTGACAAGAGATTCCTCACACTCGCCAAGAGCTCTCTCACTGTCACTCATTGATACTCTCCAAAAACCCACTCACAATCGCCAAAAGATCAAAAAAGCGTAACAGTCATGATGTGTGGTAAATATATAAACATTTTTTGGCCGAAAGAATTTTTTGGCCGAAAATATATTTGGGCGAAAAAAATGTTTCAGACTAAATATTATTAAGGTTGAAATATCTTTTTGGTCGGAATATCTTTCAGCCGAAAAGAGATTGTCAGATGAAAAAAAATTGTCCAACTAAAATTCTACATGAAAATCAAGGGCGTCGTCACTGTACCATTCGATTTGACATTCAAGGGTTTGGTCGAAAAATATTTTGGCCAAAAAAAATATCTTTCAACCGAAAAAACGTCTTTCAGAATTTTGGAGATCCGATTGTCACAAAAATGTTACCCACCTCCATGAATTTACCCAATATCATTCTTCCCAATGCCCCTGCATCACTTATGAAAAAAATCCCCTATAGGTCAAGTTTCTAAGTGGGGAGTGGCTTCACAACGAGCTTGAGAGGTGGTTTACAGTTTCCAAGTGTTTGAGTACCTGCGGAAGATGGTTATACCTTATCAACACACAAGAATAGACAAGATACAAGATAAACAATCCAATCGACAAGAAATTTAAGCTTGTTGTCCCTATTTGCAACAGTCAACACGAATATATATCAACGATTAAAAAAACTAATTACTGCATATTTAACCATCAAAATTGTCAAATAATTATTGGACATTGAAGTACTAAAACAATAGATAAATTTCAAATACTTAAGCATGAACTTTCACGGTAAATTAGGGCTGCAAAATGAACTTATCAACAAAGTGTTAGGGAAGCCTTATGGTTGTAGCAAACAATTGCTACAGCCATAAGTTCCAACCATAAAAATAAACAAGTAAACCGTCAAAACGATATCCCATAACCAATAGAAAAGAAAGTGAAGTTTTTTGCATCCCTAATGGTTGTAGCATTAAATTTATTGCAACAATGAAATCCTTATCTAAACGTGGATTCCCTTAGGGCACAAGAAATCTTATAACATGTAGAAAATATTCCAACTTGAACAAATTCGATATCTCTTAATTATACATATCGCATTGCAATGATATTATTTCTCCAATGGAAGAGATTGGTGCCTTTAGTTATTGGGTTGTGTAGTCTTTAAAAAACAAAAGGGCTAAATGTGATACTTCCTTGGGGGTCTGATCCCTTTTACTCCTCAAGGTAAGCAATACTAGCTAAGGAAAACCCTAGGAGGGTGTAAAATGAAAGTTATGAACTTAATGAGAACTGTGACCCCAAAACGAGAACTCTAGCCCAAAACTCCAATATTTTTGCAAAACAAAACATGAAAATCACCCCCAAATCAAAAAGTGGTGCTACCAGTAGCACCATTTTTTTAAACGGGGTCAAAATTAAAACATCTTCCAAACATGGTCTTCAAAATTCATACAACAGCTCAGAAAAACCTTCAAATCGGCACCTAAATAAAAAAAATGATGTTACGGATTTTTTTTTTTTCAAAAGCTTAAATTTATAGATATTTTGAAATCATATTTTTAGTAGTCGGTACCATTAAAACGAAAACCTCAAAATCAACCATCAAATTGAAAAATGTTGTTACCAGCAGCACCCATTTTAAATTTGGGGTATTAAAATGACATTTTTTTAAAGAGGTAATCAAAATCATCATTATTGCAAACAGAATGATCAAAGCAACCCTTAAATGCTTACTTTTTAAATCTTAGTTTATCACTCCAAAAACAACATAATACATAATGTCATGAAAACAATACATTTAAAAATATATATTCAAAACCCCAATTTAGAAAAAAAAAAACATTAAAAAAAGAGGATAAAAAAAAACTAAAAAAAAATGAAAAAGAATTTAAATTTTCTCCATAAAAAAATAATTTTTAAAAATATATGTATTTAAAAAAAATATATAATAATAGTAAAAAATCCATTGAAATGTAAAATAAATAAATAAATATGGTTATAACCGATGATGAGGATGATGATTAATTTCCACTAAGAACAAATTGGTCTATCGGACCTTAAGAGGGTAAGTGATTACTTGTGATTCTTTACAATTTTGTTTCTGTGCTCAAAAAGCATTAAGAGAATCTTTCCAAGATCACCATACTTTTGTTGAGTTAAGAGGTTAGGAAGGTTGGTAGTGTGAAAAATATTTTGATAATGAGATCTAATATGGGTATAGGCTCAACAATCTAAGAGAAAGTGATTTTCATATACAACCTTCTTAGTGTCACAAAGGTGACACACTCTTTCATCCCATGGCATTTTAAGAATTGACCAACGCCCAGTTTCACTATGTAGCTCGTGAGAATTTGTTCTTATCTTAGCAATGTTTATTTTTTTCTTTACACTTGGAAAAATAGATAGATAATTTTGATCTTATAGAGTAGGGTTGATTACATCTTTATAATATCTTAAGTTTATTTTTTCCTCTAACACTTTATCACACAACATTTTATCCTTAAATTTTGTTTTGACAATTTTTTTAATAGTATCTTTATTCTGCAAAATAATGTCTTTCATGATTCTCCAAAACTTTAGTCAAGACTAGGAATCTTTATACGATCATTTCTTGAGTGAATGGTGGTTATGACTCTATTTTGAAGTAATTTTGGGAATCCTCTTGTCTTCCATGTTGTTTAAATTGTTCTTATACATTACATATTTAGTCATAGCCATCCTCTCAATGGGGCAGAGGCTTGTTTCTAAGAGTAGGATGATATAGGGTGTATTTCCTTTAATTTTTGGTATACATGATTATTTTTATATAAATATATTATGGGGGGTGAGGTCGAGCATAGCCCCAACCCCCGCGCGGGAAAGGGCCAGATCCCATGGGTGCCGACGGGACCTAGCCCTTCACCGTAGGTTGGTATGGGGTGATGCCTGACATTGTTCGCCATGTTATATATAAATTATTTTTATTTTTATTTTTTGTAATTAATTTTTTTTTTTTAATTTTAGGCTTTTTAAAGGTTATTTTATTTTATTTTATTTTAAATTTCCTAATTTTAGGTGTTTTGATTTTTATTAGATATATATATATATTGTGTTTTTTTAACTTTTCTAAAGTTTGTGGACTATAATTTTTTTTTTTACACTTTTTAAAAATAAAGAAATCTTATTTAAGCTTAGTTTATATATATTTTTTATTTTTTTGTTTTTTTTTCCCACTTTAGTTTTTTAATATTTTCTTTGATTTGGTAATTATATAAATTTGGTTTTTATTTTTTTTTCTTTTTTCTTTTAATTTCAATTCTTTTATTTTTCTTAGTTTTTTTTAGTTTTATTTTATCTAAAAAAAATTCAATTATATATTTTTGCTAAATGTTTAAAATTTGTGTTATTTAACTATAATGTTTTTCTATCTATTAAAGTAACGTTAAAAAATGTCTTAAAAACTATATTTTCCACTATATTTAAAGTATAGAAACATAAATCAATATAGGAGACGAAAAATCATATTTTTAAAAATGTAAATGGTAAAAAATATTTTAAGATTGAAAGAAGCATGGAAAAATCATAAAATCATTGCTGATAAAAAATAAAAAATAAATTGAAAACAAATGAAAAAACAAGCATTTAAAAAAAAGAGTGGAAACATTATGTATCAAAAAATTTTAAATATCAAAAATAACCTAAAAATGAAGGGGGGTGCTACCCGTAGCACCATTTTTAAAAACGGGGTAAAAAACTTGACCCCCCCCCCAAAACAAGAACTTTGTAGAGTTCTTGTTAAGTTGGTAACTATGTTTAAACCCTTTTACTCCTCATAGTATTCCTTTATGCAAAAAATTATTCCAAGACAAATATTATGGGCTTAGTGGGTTTGTATGCCCTTATACTCCTAAAAATATTTGCAAATTAACCTTGTGACTAAGAAAAGAACGACTAACATGAAAGATTCCTTACCTAGTAGAAGCATTGACAAAATAAACTCCTTTTAACCAAGAAAATCCACCATAAAAGAAAGAAAAAGCCTCGAAGAAATATATCCCCTTACTTCACCCAATAGCCAAATAAAACCATATCAAGAGAGAGTAGCAAGAGAGATAGTCAAATTTCCCAAAGTGGGGGAAAATTTCAGCCAAGAATCCTCTCCAATATGGGAGAGTTATCATGCAAAAATGAAATGAAATGATCTCGATTTATACAAATCCTAGTAAAAGTGTTTTTCCACTTAATTTTAGGGTAAACCACAAAGTAATGGAACAACAACACTTAATTTTCCCCTTTACAATATAAAATTCAAATTTAAACCTAAAATGCACATAAGAAACCCTAAAGAAGCATGACATCATGCCTTTAGGGAAACGTTTTAGGACCTTTACCAAATCGTTGAGATTGGATATGAAACGTTGGGCCTCCAAAGGTCTTCCTCTCAAGTGTTAGGGTCCTTCAATTACCCCTCTTCATCGAAATATACCAAGACTCAAGTAACACCACCACCACCATGAGCCTTAGCCCTAGGGTGATGTCAACCTCCTCAAATGTGACATTTTAGACTCAAGAGAAAATCGTTGGGCAGGCTAAAGGATGGGCTATGTCGTCCATGGTATATCCTCAGGCCTCCAAAGGATAAAATGCTCGTCAAGTTTGAGGATCATGGTATCCAACCCGTGGGCTTCAAACCCCAAGGAAGCCCAAGTTGGGCTTGTTCTTCCAAATATGTCCACCAACTAGGTCCTACAAAGGCAATGAATGCACCCTCCAAGGATCTCAAGTCAAATGCATCATGACAAGTAAATAAAATCAATAAAAGAGCCATATAAGAATGTACATCAAAACCACCTCATCAAAATAAACTATTTCTCAAAAGCCCTATGCAAATTTCCATGTTTAGGAATGGAAGGGTTGACAATTGACCTATTAGGTGAATTGTACATCAAGTTTAGGGGTGTTTCCCATGTTGAAACCTCTCTAATACATATGGAAAAAGTTACATGGATGGGTGAAAGAATATTGGGAATGGGGGTCATGACATACAAGGGATTATATTATCTCATTTATGGGTTCATTTGTAGAGGGTGTGTTGCATCTTCGTTTTCAATGGAACCTTTTTACAAGCCCATTTACTGCCTTTTGTTCTTTTTTTATGTTTACGAGTTGAATGCAAGGTGGGGCTTCTATATAAGCATGAAAAGTAGTGCCCACCTTGACTCCACCTTGGTCACATCATGCTTCCCCAAGTTTAGGTCATGTGTGGGGATTCTACGTAAGCATGAAAAACAATGTTCACACATACTCTACCTTGGTTGGCATTTTACATATTTTATTTTTTAGGGTTCCCATTATTTTTTTATGAGAGACATTTCATTGTCCTCGAGATCCTTGGGAGAGCATATAGAAGGTTCATATTTTTCTTTTATATTGTTCTAGCTACAAGCCTCTGGGAATTTAGCCTCTTCTTCCAATGAAATCAGGTGCAATCCCTTCTTGGGTCAGCACACCTGAAAATCCCAAAAGTCAAGGAGATGAGAGGATGAAGAGTGGAAATTGAAAAATATGGTCGGTAATGGCACAATGGATCATCAAGAGGACCTCCCAGTAGAAAACCTATCCCCAAGGGTGACCCACTTATTAGGGTGTAATGTCAACCACCAAAGTGAAACAAGGCAAAGAGCATAATTTCCAGGCAGACGTTACATAGTCAAAAGCAGTATAAAATGCAATAAACTCAAATGCATCAAATATTGAAATGATACTCACCATAATACCTGAATTGTACCTCATGGAGAAAGACCCAACGTCTTTCGGAAGCTAGTTGGTGTGATGGATACCCTCATGATGAATCTAGAGTTGCGGTGGTGAGATGGGTCTCTATCTGTGCAGTGGACATTATTGGTTAAGTTGTTTCTCAGTACTCCATGTTAGCAACCTAAGGGCCTTGAGACATCATCTGCCTAGTTATCCCTGAAATTGGGGATAATATCTAGACTGTGATAAATGAATGGAATGCTCTATGGACTGAGATAAGTGAAGGGGTACATTCCCTGGATTGGGAAGGTTGAGAGAAAGAGATTCGAATGAAATTTGGTATAGTTGTAGGACAATTTTAGTGGGTTGTGGGATTACATGAGTTGTGAGTGGAAAGTGAGAGACACCCTCTTTTGTTGATTCCTAGCCCTAGTGTGGGGGTCACTTTCCATTGATATCTGGAACATCAAGTCTATGGTTAGGTCAAACGTTCCTCCCAAGGAGCTCGTTGTAGAACTAATTTTAAAAATATAAGGTTTTATTTGTTTTCTAAGTTAGTTTATGAGTTTGATTACTATTTATTTTACTTTGTGTATGAAAATGAATTATATGTTGTTGTGATGAATTTATTAGTTGCATTCGTGTTAGTCTAGCATGTTGTAGATGCATTTAATAATGGTATCAACAGATGGTTAGATCTGTGTATTTTTCTATAGCTCGTAAGATGGAGGATATGCTATCGTAAAAAAAATAAATATGTTTATTCCACTTGTAATATTCCCCAGTTTAATTTGGGAATGTTACAAGGACTTCCACCCAGTTTTAGATGTGGTAGTTAGTTTTTTCAACATGCTTGACATGACACTGATGCATAATTGAGTTTTTGTGTAATATATATATATATATATATATATATATATTTATTTGTGTTCGTGTATTTAATATAATATCTCTGGGTACAACCACACGTTCGACCACTACCTCAAGGTGCCCTCGTGGCTCCAAGTTAGGATGATGCAGACCTATCGGCCCTCGAGCCGATATCTGCTCACAGGATCGTTCTTTAACCCCTTCGAGCCGAATCGGCTCTTTTGGATTCCTTGATGGAATCTCCTTTCAAATCGATCCACGGGTCCTTTAGGAAGCTCCCCCTGTGCGAACAACACTAGGCACGAGCTCCTTTCTCCTCAAGCGACCATAGTGCTATGACCAAGGGCTTAACCCAAGGTCCTTTTCGCAACTCGCAATCTCACGAGTTCGTGAGTCGAGGATACTGACTCTTCCTTTTAAATCTTGTGATACCCGAAATGCCAATATGGGTATGGCTCTTCCTCTGTCAACGCCTTCCTCGCACGACCGCCAGCTAGGCTAAGCACTAGTACCTTTCGCTATTCATCACTTCACGGGTTCGAGTGTCAAACCTTGGCACCTTCCCTTCATGAAACCCCGAGAAGCAATGTTGACTTTTCTCCTCACGTTCTCTCTACTCGCGACTTCACAAGTTGAAGGGTCGAGCTCACATAATCTTATCTCGCGAATACCTGAGATAGGAGAAGCCAACGAAGTGTTGAATATTTCCACTAGGTGACATGTGTCCGCCTATCTATTTCCCGGCCCCACCTTGTGGTTTTGCCATGTGTTTCCTCCGTGCCTTGGCTCTCGGCACTTCAAAACTTCTACAATTGAGAAGAGGTCCTTCCAACCTCCGAACCTACGAGTCCACGAAACCTGTGATGAGGCTCTAATCCAACAGTCCCCCCCTGACCCAAATCTAATGACTGTCTTTTCTCCTCATGAATTCGCTACTCACAACTTGGAGCACCCAATCTTTGGGCTCTCAACTTACGAACCTCCAAGTTCGCGAGATCCCTTGATCTCTACCACTTGTCCTCCTCTGATGGATAGCTGCGATTATCTCGCGACTTCGTCACTCACGAGGTTGAAGGACTCCCTTCCCTGAACCCCGATGTCTGAATCTATGATAGAGAGGATCTCGCGACACGTTCCCTTCCAATCAGATGGCTCAGATTTTTTCTCTATTTCGGAACTCCGCACCTTGTGACCTCGCGAATCTTGATGTAAGGGTTTCAACTCTCCAACTCACGAAGCCCTGAAATGAGATTATGCAAGTGATCCAACATCCCCTGTTGGATTAGATCCTATGGCTTGATTTCTCCTGAGCTTGCACTTAGAAAAACACTCACCGTAACCTTCTTGCTCCTCTGCACGATCTGACGGTTCTTAGAACTTCGTGAATTCTCCAAAAAGAATTTCGACCATCCAATTCCTCCTTAACACTACTGCGAAATGAACAAGTACACCTTCTAAAAACTTATCCACTAGCAAACAATGTCACTGTGCCTCCTTCCTACACTTCAAGGCATTGGTCCTCTTTGAGCATCTCTTTGATGACTTCGAAGACTCTATCCCTCCTGAGCTTTCTCCACAACTCGAGTCTTCAAGAAGACTCCTACAGGCACTCCTTGCAACAATTCTTCAAATACTCCCAAGTATTTGAACCTCTTCAACTCTGCGCACTCCCTGCGACAACAGTCTTTCAACAATTTCGCTCAGGTTGTAACTCTAAGACTTCACTCGGACTGTGCACTCCTTGCATGGCTCATGTGCTTAATTTGCAATTCTGTGAGAATGAGAACAATGTTATCCCTCCTGATCTTGCAGAGACAAACTCTGACTTCTGTCAATGCACACCTTGCAAACAATTTCACTGCACTCCTTAGAGGAAAGCTCTTGCTCAGACAGAGAAACAATTGAAACTCATTTGCTTACCCTCCCTCTCTTCATATTTCAGACATTTAAAATGAAATCATACATTCACGCATCAAATCAAATGCATAAAAGAGAGTAAACAAGCATATATCAATCAATACATACAAATATAGAAAGCAATTGAACACGATGAGTCTGAACTAGAGATCTTTGTATTAATCCAGAACTTTTGTACATGGGGTTTTACTCTACACAACTCTCTTCTTCTGTTCTCCTATTCTCTCTTGATTGATTATGCTGCTAATGTTACAATGATACAAGTGAGGGTGTCTATATCTGTTTTCCCTTCAGCTCCTAAAAATGTCTAATCTACGAATTCAAAGCTACCTAACATTTACTAGCATAAATGCCTCTTAGTCCTTCAGACAAGAGAGAGACGCTCAAGGTCTGATTGCAATCTACTGGTACGCCCTTTCTTAATTATCTCATTTAATTTTGGTGTATCCAACTTCAAAACATTTCAAACAATTTATCATGTGCCAAAATGCGTTGGTGTTTGTCCCCCGCTCGCTTGTTGTTGGCGATGCTCCTGCATCATACTCCCTCGCTTGAAAGTTTTCATGGGCTCTTGTCCATGAGCTCTCGCACAATATATCCATGCTTCTGTATCTCTATTTCCTTCTCCCAGCTAGCGTCTTCAACTGGATGTCCCTTCCACTTGACCAAGTATTCAAAATATGCCCTTCTTCTGGTCCTTTTGCTAACTCTTTTGTCCAGTATGCTTTCCATCTGTGGATTCTCTGCAACTGGCATCCGTTTTGTCCACTGAACCTATGGTTGTTCATTACCTACTTCTACTTCCTCAGCTTTGTAAGGGTACAAATCATAGATGTTGAATATTGGAGAAATTCTGATCCCATCGGGTAATTCAATCTCATAAGCATTTGCCCCAAATTTCTTCAAGACCTTACATGGTCCAATCTTTTTTATCTTCAATTTGTTATATGTCCCCTTCAGGAACCTTTCCTTTCTTAGATGTGCCAAAATCAAATCACCAACCTCAAATTGAAGTTTTCTCCTATGTTGATCTACTCTGCGCTTATACTCTTGGCTCGAGTTCTGCAATCGCTCCTTCACTTGGCTGTGAAGTTCCTTCATTGCCTCTGTGAAATTCTCTGCACTAGCACTTCTTATCTCATCCCGTTCTGAATCCCTCAGTTCAGATACTCCTCTTGGTTGTGTCCCATAAACAATTTGGAATGGGCTCTGCCCTGTGCTTCTGTTGATTGAATCATTATAAGAAAATTTCGCCTGTGGCAGAATGTTGTCCCACTGACTGTGGTGTTATGTCACCAAGCTCCTCGGCAAGTCTCCCAAACTTCTGTTCACAACTTCTATCTGTCCATCCATATGAGGATGATAAGATGAACTGAATGATAAGTTTGTTCCCAGCTTTTTCCATAAGGTTCTCCAGAAGTTTCCCACAAACTTGGTGTCTCGATCTGAAACTATGCTCCTTAGTAAGTCGTGAAGTCAAATAAATTCTTTGAAAAACATATTTGCAATGTGAGTTGCGTCATTGGTTTTCTAACACGGTATGAAGTGTGCCATCTTATAAAATCTATCTACCACTACAAAGATCGATTCAAACCCTCTTTGTGTTCTCAACAGCCCCAATATGAAGTCCATACTTACCACATCCCATGGCCTCTCTGGTATGGGTAACGGTTGATATAAGCTTGCATTCTCCCTCTTCCCTTTTGAATGATGACAAATTCTACATCTGTTCACGAATATTTTGACTTCTGCTCTCATTCCTGGCCAAAAATATGACTCATTTAACTTTGAGAATGTCTTGTCATGACCGAAATGCCCGGCCAATCCTCCACTATGTTTCTCCTTCAACAAATTCTCCCTCATGGAGCATTTTGGAATACAAAGTTGATTACCCTTAAACAGTAATCCTTCCTGGATCATGTATTTAGCCCATTGGCTTTTGTCCCTGAGAATTGGATTCTCAGCTGCTTCATACATCCCCTTAAAATCTAGATCATCTCTGTACATGTCCCTGAGATCATCAAAACCCAATGTTTTGACTCTGAACTTCTGCAACAACAAACATTTCCTGCTCAAAGCATCAACACCTTTGTTAGCAGTTCCAGAAATATGCTTAGTTACAAAAGTAAAGTTTTGCATGTATTCAACCCATTTAACATGTCTTTGATTCAACTTCTCCTGCTAAGTCACAAATTGCAAAGCATGATTGTCATTGTATAAGACAAACTCCTTAGGAATCAAATATTGTCTCCACTTCTTCAATGCCTGAATAATAGGATAGAACTCCTTGTCATACATGGAGTATTTCACTTTCACTTCATTCAGCTTCTCACTGAAGTATGTTATCGACCTATCTTCTTGGCTCAAGACTACCCCTATTGCAAATCCACTTGCATCACATTTTACCTGAAATGTCTTTTTAAAATATGGCAACACCAAAATTGGTTGTTCCGTGATTTTCCTTTTCAACAAATCGAAGCTTTTCTCAGCCTCTTGTATCTAGTGAAAAGACTTGTGTGTCTTCTTCACTGTGTCCTTTATTGGTGCACTAATTCCACTGAAATTTTTTATGAACTTCTAGTAGAAACTAGCCAATCCATGAAAACTTTGAACTTCAAAGATATTCTTTGGCGATGGCCAATTCTTAATTACCTCCACCTTATCTGGATATATCATCAACTTATCTGTAGAAATAACAAACCCCAAATAAATGAGTTATGTCTTCATGAATGAGGATTTCTTCATGTTTATCAACAACTTCTCTTGTTGTAGCCTCTTCATCATTGTATCCAAATGTTTTATATGCTCTGCCTCTGTTTTACTGAAAATCAGTATGTCATCAAGATACACAATGACAAATTTTTTGATGAAATCCTTCAGGACTTCATTCATCAACCTCATGAAGGTATTTGGCATGTTCGTTAAGCCAAACGACATAACAAACCATTCATACAATCCTTCGTTAGTCTTGAAGGCTGTCTTCCATTCATCACCTTCTCTCATACGAATATGGTGATATCCACTTTTCAAAACAATCTTCGAAAAAAATTTGGCTCCACTCAAGGAATCTATCAAATCATCTATCCTTGGCAATGGAAATCTGTACCTGATGGTCATATTGTTAATTTCCCTCAAGTCAGTACACATCCTCCAGCCTCCGTCTTTCTTTGGACTGAGCACTGTCGGAACAACACACAGACTCAAGCTTTCTCTAACCAACACTTTGTCCATCGAATCATGGACCTGTCTCTCGACTTCTTTATTCTCCTGCGATGTCAATATGTATGTTGCTTTGTTTGGTAAACTAGCTCTAGGTATGAGATCAATATGATGACTCACACTTCTGATCAGTGGCAACGAATGAGGTAGTTCGTCCACTACTATGTCAGAAAAATCTTCCAATAGTTTTTGAACCTCTTCCGATAAATCATCTACCCTTGTACTGGTTAAAACAATCTTAGGTTTCCTAACCACAATGAATTGCAGTTCCTCCTTCTTCTTAACCTCTGTAAGAAGTTCTTTCGCACTCATGAGAAGTACAGTGTTGCTTACTTCAGGTTTCACTTATGTCTTTGATTGGAAGCAAAATGTGAGTTCTCCCATTCTTCTCTAGGGTGTATGTGTTTTTCCTCCCATCATGAATCACATTCATGTCATATTGCCATGGTCTACCCAAAAATAGATGACAAACATCCATGGGAATAACATCACAGTGTATTTCATCTTTATACCCTCCTATTTAAATTCAACTATACATTGTTTAGTGACATTTACCTGATGTCCTTTTTGTAGCCATGAAACTCTGTATGGACTTGGATGTTTAATAGTCTCCAGCTCCATATTTTCTACCATCTCTATAGAAACGATATTATCTATGCTACCACTATCCACAATGACTTTGCACACCCTGTCCTTGGTCTTGCAACTAGTCCAAAAAAGTATGTTTCTTTGGACCGAACGCTCCACCTCCTTTTCTGGCGTTAAGAGAATTGTTCGAATCATCAGTGATCTTCCACCTTCGACATCTTCTTCCTCAACATTCCTTCTTTGTGCTTCGACAATGTGAGTTTTACCACCTTCATTCTTCTTATCTGGACATTCATAATATTTATGTCCAACGTTTCCACATGTGAAGCATTTCACCACTCCACCTCTTCCTCTTCCTCTTCCTCTACCTCTGGTACAAGGAAAAATGTTTCCATCAGCATACTAACCTCTCTGTTCGGTATGATTCCCTCTCTGTGAGCTTCCACCTCTCTCAGTTTGAGTTTGAGGTTTCTTCCACTCTTCCTTGGGTTTCTGATTTCTATCCTGGGCAACTGATTTGCCTCTAGGCTAACTTCTGCCTCAACCTCTTTGACCTTATTTTTGGCTCAGCTTCTCTTAAGATTTTAGAGCCATCTGATAAGAATCTTCCACCATTTAGATGGTCATCATGCTCATCTCATCCTGAATGTTGTATCTTAGACCATTCATGTACCTGGAAAATTTTTCATCATCACTTTCACGATGACATGCCCTGATGTTCAGCCTGTAGAATTCTTCAGTGTACTCCTTTACTGACATCATCTTCTGTCTCAAATTCTGCATTCTTCGAAACTGAGTAATTTGGTAATCCCTAGGAATAAATTTCTCTTTCATATTTGTGATCATCCTATCCCAACTCTTGATCTTCTTCTTGCCTTTGCAACATTTGTCAGCTTGTAACTCATCCCACCACAATGTTGCATGTCCTTTCAATCCTGTGACAACATGTTTGATCTTTTTATCTTCCTCGACATCTTCATAGTCAAAATATGTGTCCGGATCTCTAATCCAATCTAAAATCTCTTCAGCATCCAGGTTTCCTTCATATACTGGAATATCCATTTTTTCCTTCACACCCATTCTTGCAACATCACTAATCAGGTGTTCATTTGTTGCATCTTATGCTATAACTTCTTCTCTTTCATGTCCAGCTTCATCTTCACTTTAGGATTCACTGACATCTCCAACACCAGCTGTGTGCCTCTGTGTTGTCTCCATGTCCTCAAATCTGGCGCGTATGTCATGCATCTCTCTTTCCATGGCTGGATTTGGCACCTGCCTACCCCTTCCTCTTGGCATTTCCCTTTCCTCTGTCGGATCGGGTGTTTTCTTGTCTCTTCTCCTCAGCAATATGGCTGAGATTCTTTCTCACTTTCCCTGTCTGAAGTATACAAATAGAGTCAAGCTCTGATACCAAACTGACACAGACCTATCGGCCCTCGGGCCGAGATCTTCTCATAGGATCATTCTTTAACCTCTTCGAGTCGAATCGGCTCTTTCGAATTCCCTGTTGGAATCTCCTTTCAAATCGATCCACAAGTCCTACTGGAATCCCCACAAGTCCTTTCAAATCAATGCAAAGGGAATTACAATGGTTTATTAATGTATTCATGCGGTGAATGTATAGAATATGTTTGTATTGTCAAAATTGGCCATGGATATCAACTTTTTTGAAAATATGTTATTAGTTAAATAGGAGTCAAGAGTCTATCTTTTGTTTTGTTTAAATAATGTTGAATATTTAGTTTATAGTTTCTTTTTATTTATGGATTAATTAAAAGGCTAGTGTATATAGAGACACAAGGATATTATTAATGGCTTATTGATATTTTTTTTATGTTTATTTGATGTCCTAATATTTTTTAGGGTCGATTATTCTTTTTGGGTGTTTCATATTAAAGGGGCATAATGGATTTTGAAAGTAGACTTGAAATCCTACTTAGGTAATCTATAACAAAACATATTGGATCAAAAACCTTAGCACCCATGCTTTCTCTCTACAATGTTATTCGCAACATGTCATCCTCTAAGATTTGTGTTCGTAACATGTCATCCTTTAAGATTTTTGTTGGAGGTACATTTAAACTTTGTTCCTTGTTTCTTCTAAGAGTTTTATATTTTCAACATTGTAAGAAAAAATAATTTGTTATAATTGAGTGATTTGATAGAGATTTCATGGGGAATGGATGAACAATCCTTGTGATAAGTGTTTAACGATTTTGAGAGTGTGACATAATTATGTGACACTAATTGATTGGTTTTTTGTTGTTTGGTAATTGTCCTCTTTGTTAATAAAGTGGGATCCATCTTTCGCTTGACTACCATGACTAAGGGGAGGGGTATCTATTCTATCAAGTTCAACTTCCCCAATTCTCGCACATGGTATCATTCATTGAGATATGTTGCATACTTTTCCAATTATTTTTGTCGAGACAACAACCCAATTTCAAATGTGGCAGTTAGTTTTGTTAGCTATATGAGTTCATGAGCATGGGGTGAATTTGAGCTGAAAGTATTTTGATTTAACCAATTCGACCAAAAAATGTTTGACATGACACTAATGCATAGTTAATTTTTTATGTTTGACAATATTTCCTTCTTGTTTTGTGTAGTATATTGATTGATTATTAAATTTCATTTGGATTCAGTGAGAGTCATCTTGTACAGAGAGAGTGGCAGGTGAAGAGGCTTTGGTTTTGTGAGTTTTAGCTTGGGAGAGGAAGCAACTTCTACCTTATCAACAATGGATGTCAAGGTATGTAATGGAAATTTCAAGGGAATCATGACACATAAGTCTTGTGAGGAGTTATCAAATTATTTAATGAGCCAACATTTGTTCTTCATTATTTCTATCTCTAGGAATATATTCTACTTATAATTCCTTATGCTCGAAAAAAATGTGAGTTATCAAATTATTTAATGAGCCAACATTTGTTCTTCATTATTTCAATTTGTAAGTGATATTTCCATGCAAAACACCTTTGACTTTGTAAACCAAACCTTTGATGGTGATAGGCTCACTAGCTTGGTTAGCCAAATTCTTAGATTAATTTGAAATCAAACCTTATATGTGGATTGACTCACTAGGTTGGATAGCCAAATTCCAGATTAAAATGATAATAAAAAGGAAAAAATGTTGTTCAACATCACGACATGTTATTTCCCCTTCTCTTGTTTAATTGAATTTCCAGTCGTGATTTTTGTTGCTACATGTTCTGTTCAGAGGGATTGACAAGATCAAAGATTTTAGCTCCTGTTTTCCTTACCATATCTTCAATAGGACTTCATATGCCCTATTTTCTTTAAATGGAAACCTCATCAGGAGATTCTTGTAGAGCTTCCTCTTTTTCAACTTCTCTTCCATTTAATAATTATTAACATATGTAATTTTTTGTTATCCTATAATCATTTAGAAATGAATTTGTTGATTTTTCAAGCAATACTTATATTCACATTTTTATTTGGATCTAAATAAATAAAGTTGTGTTATTATGATAGGAAAATTATTTTATTAATTATTAAAGTATGTAATTTTTTGTTATCCTATAATCATTTAGAAATGAATCTGTTCATTTTACAAGCAATACATATATTTGCATTTTTATTTCAATCTAAATAAACAAAGATGTGTTGTTATGATAGGAAATTCAAGGTTGCAGTATTCATGTTAACTCTATTGTAGAGATAAGTAGAGGATTTGGTGGTGGAAGCTATGAAGGGGGTGGGAGTTATGGTTGTGAAAAAACATATTTTCCTAATTTTAATTGAATAATATATACTTCAGATTACTATGAAGTCAAATGTTTCTTCATTATCCTTAGTCATAGGGTATCTCCCTATTCTTAATGCCATCTTGAATTCCTATAGAAACTAACATAGCAACGAGGTTAGGAGTTGTAATAATAACAATAATAATAATAATAATAATAATAATAATTTCACTACAAAGCCACACACCAAATTGTTGTATGATACCCCCTTGTTTATGGGACAAGGGGCCCTTTTTGCATAACAATTTGACTGCTACACTAAATTTGTGTATGAGACACCCTTGTTTGTGGGATAAGGGACCCATCTTTGCAATGATTCGACTGGTACAAAAAATTGGTGTATGAGAACCCCATGTTTGTGGGACAAGGGAACCGCCTCCACATAGTGATTTGACTACTAAAGCCTAGGTATACATGCCCTATCAACCTCTATATTTGAACTTGTAAATTTTTGGGAGGAAACACATGTTCTTAACCATTAGGCCCACTCAAGTTTTAAGTATTTAAATTTATTTTTAATTTCTTATTAACATAAATCATATTCAACTGAGCTCCATCCTCAATGATTTCAATAATGCTTCAGACACACCTTTAATCTATCCAAATTGCAACTCTTCTTCTTTAACATGCATGTTGTAGTCCAATGACACATTTCCCATCTTTTGAATATTCATGTCTGCTCCCTGCCCGCTCAGTACCTGGGCCTCCCTCTCTCAGAATCAGCTTCCCGAAACATCTCCTGGGACTCTCTCCTCCTCTCCATCTCCAACCGTCTCAGCACTTTGGCCTTCCACTCCCTCAACCTCCCTACTATAATCACCCTCTTAAAATCTATCCTCCAATCCATCCCTGCCTATCTTTCCACAGCCCTAGTAGCCTCCCAATCTGTCATAAAGAAAATAAGGAATTTGTAAAGGAACTTTCTTTGGCATGGCCACAACCTGGACAAAAAATGTGACCTAGTTAGCTGGGATAAATTTTGTAAGCCCAAATCTCTAGGCGACCTGGGCCTCCGAGACCCTGGAAAACTAAATAACACCATGGGAGCTAAAATTTGGTGGAGGTGGCTCAAAACTCCAACAAAAAATTGGGCAAAGATCTGGAAACACAAATATGACCCAAACACACAACAAATCCATCTGATCAAGATGTAGGACAAAATTTATGGCTCCACCATATGGAATGTGGCTTGGAAAAATAGGCCACTAATACATGAACACACTTTTTGGGAAATTCGCAATGGTCAAAGCACCCTATTCTGGATAGACTCCTGGCAGCAACTGCCACCCCTCCAATCAGAATAAAACCTACAATCCTATGAAAATCACATACAAGATCTTTCCACATGAAAAGTAGCATACATGTGGGCAAACATCCCAAAAAAATCTCCCTGGCAAAGCTGGAAATCAACCCATCAGGAACTTCAAACAACAATGGACTGTGACCTATAGCACTGGAGGAAAGAAACTATCCCAAGATGAATTCAGATAAGAACAGATCCAAATATTCTCAGATGGGGACACACAGCACATGGAAAATTTACTCTCAAATAAGGATATATTCTACATGAAAAATTTCAAACTCTGCAAAAAGACCACATCTAGAAGATAGTATGGAAATCACAACTCTTTCCCAAAATCTTCACATTCCTCTGGCTCCTACTTCAAAACAAGATCTTAGCCTGGGACAATCTTCAAAGATGAGGTTTTATTGGTCCCTCGATCTGCCACCTCTAATATCAACAAGAAAAAACTATAGATAACCTCCTAAATAATTGTATTCTCAGTGAAGAAATATGGAACCAATCCACACAACTCATGAGAAGAACCAAATGGGTCAAAAATAGCATCATGAGAACAATAAGGGGTTGGGGAACTGACTCTTATAAAATTACAATCCTGAATAGGACCTAGAAACTCTTAAAAGGCTTCATAGTTTAGCAACTTTGGAAAGAGAGGAATAAAATAATATTTCACTCTCAGCCCTACCAACCCACTCACCTCTGGTCCACCATCCTCGCGCACCTCCAGGAAACTCTTTAGCTCCAACTGTGGACCCAAGAAGACTTCCCCTCTGATCCGAGTGATACTTTGATCCTTGTTAGGACCACATATTGCACCTTTTTGCCCATACTTTTTGC
>JZKD02S0055627.1:525001-554899 GCA_000966675.3 Picea glauca | reverse complement strand
GTCAAGCCATGCGACCCCTACTATGGAGATGGAAGTTGCAAGGTGGAGGAGGAGATTCCTCCAAGCTTGTAGCTGGAGAACAATGCAGGAACAAGAACAACCAAATATATCACCGCAGGGGCTGCCAACGAAGATGACTACGAGGAGGAGGAGGATCAGCCACAACATTTCGCCAACTATCTCGTGGAGGAGAACCTTCAACTCCTCTTCGAGATCAGGAAGAAACAAGATGACCAAGTGCACTCACAAAGCGTCCTCAGCCAACAAATGGATATCGTGTTCGATGTGCTAACGAATGCTCCTGCATGCACTAGATGCCCAACTTGTAGTCAGTTGTTCACCCCGGTCTACACAATACATGGACAACCAAGCCCAACTATGGATTGATGTCTCCAGGTTTCATTTTTTTGTCTATTTCAACTACAGAGTCATTGGTCTAGTGTACCACGACAACAAGATAGATGAACTAGTAGTTTTTTCTTATTATGTCTGTGTATTTTTAGTCATGGCATCTCTGTCTATAGCTAGGCTTAGCGGAAGGTTGTAGAACATGGTTCACATCTTTTTGTTTCTGTAGACATAATGTATTTTTTTGTGTAAACATTTTAGTTCCAACAAGGCTAGAACTCATAAGGACATGTCAATTTCTGAACATCAAGGAGCGACTTGTTCAGGTTTCCCACTTGTGGTGGAATAGGTGGCTAACACTTGTCACTATATAGCATATAGAAGTCATTAATACAAGAATCTACCTTTTATTTACTAAAAAAAACATAAATTATATTCAATTCCATTCATATATATATATATATATTCATTATTTAATAGAATGACAATCAACAACAAAAACAAATATTATATATAGATATTTGTGTATTATTTTTGAAGTTTCAAATTGTGTTTCAAATTTTTTATTAGGTAATTATTTTATTTATATGAATAACTTTTCTCTCAATATTTTTGAGATTTTAAAGATGTCTAAGTGAAGTTTCCAAGTTCAAAAATTAAAATGTAATGACAACTTTAAAATCACTCAAATCAAATAATATCTTCATTTTGGAGGAGAAACATTCACAATTCATGTTTAATTAATTAAATTAAGGATTTAAAGTCTCCATATCCTATTCATCCCTTTTTGTTTAATTATAATTTATAAATATGACAACACCTAGCCTTAGTCCAAAAATAACTCATTTCTCATATTCTCTCTCCCTTACTCCATTGTGCGTCTAGACATAACCTCTATATAGAGATAAACTACCATAAATCCTTCACAAATTATTCAACAACATGAATGAGTTATAGAACTACCTCCTCCTCTCTTTCTGGCATTCTCTTCTTATTTATAGTTAATGGTAATCTTCAAATGGAAACCAACCTAAACTACACATTGGGATCCAAACTTACCCTCTTAGATCATCTAACACTCACAACCATCTAGGAACTATATAAAAGAGACACCCACAACTCCAAACAAGGTCATAGTCAAACAACAAATATGAATCACTCCCAATAAATCACCTTTAGGCTATATGACTACCCCCATGACTTAATGATTAAATTTCTTTTGAAATAGTTTCCTCGCAAGGATGTTAGCATTAGGATTCCTATAGATTAAATATGGAAAATTACAAGGACAACTTAGCTTGAACAATATCAAGGAAGAGGAGAAGCATCCACAACATTGTTTAGAGTGGTCAAGTTACTCCCAACATTTGATTTCAGCTGAACGAAGATATTGACGACGGTAAAGCAAATTTTAACATTTGATTTGAGCTCAACGCGGAGCTTGACCACCTTGAAGCAGTTTTTCACAAGCATGTTTATACATTTCTTAACAACTTTCAAATGTAACTATATAATATCATTGAAACCATATTAAAAAAATCTATATAACAAAAAACATATATTAAACACTAATAAAAAATCTGGACTATTTATAATGAGATGCCATTATTAAAATGACTAAACATTTATACGAATATAGTTTTTACTTTTAATTTGTTTCAATAATGTTTTTCCCTTGGTGGAGGATTTCTCTCAATCTCTTGTTAATAACTAAATATTTAAATGAATATAGTTTTTATTTTTCATTTATTTTAATAGTATTTTCCCCTTGAGAGAATTTTTGTCAATCTCTTTCTTGTTAATAGGTTCTTACAATGTCGTGATTGTAGTAGTTGAACCTCATGTTTTGATTTACTTCTCTTTGAAACCTATCTTATTAGTTTTCTACATTCTAAATGAAACAATTTAGATATTCTAATCAACACTAATCTTGTTCCACCTATCTAAGAGTATAAAGAAGGTCCAATCAATTATACTAACTAAGCAAATTATACTAACTAAGCAAACAAAAAAACTAGAATACCACACCCTCATTAAAGTTGTCTTGTTCCACCTATCTAAGAATATAAAGAAGGTCCGATCAACCATACTAACTAAGCAAGCAAAAAAACTAGAATAACACACCTTCATTAAAGTTGTGTTTTAAAGATTATGAGTATATCTATAATTCCTTATTATACTACATTACATTATACTTATTTTAGGCTTATGGTTCTGCATAATACCTTCCACTCAATAACTACATCATTAAAAAAAAAAAACTTATGATTTTGGAAGCAATTCATATTATTGAGAAATGAATTTTGATTATAAAATCCAAATCGATGCTTAACTTTATGAACTCGTTTAATGCTTTAAACTTTTTAAAAATGCCTGAAAATCAATAATACAGAAAAATACCTGAAAATTTAAAAACCCATTTACGAAGTATGCAACCAAAGGAAATTGATATTTCTTTATTGTGGTTTACTAATCTCAAATAATTTTGAGATCGAACGCACGGCATGAAAAATATTTGAACAAAAGAAACTCGAAACCCATCTCTTTTGGCACTTATGCCCTATGATGTTTTCGGGTCTGTCATGCTTCCAAATGTTTTTTGAGGTCAAGGAACCTATGGAGGACCTTCAGGCCTCGTTTTGAAGAGTGGATACATGTTCAAAGGAAGATCAATGCCCAGCTTTAAAGCACACAAGGGTTTTACTGGCCATAAGAACATTCATTAAGTGCTTACATAGTTGCTACAGGTTGTATACTTCTATATTGTCTACTAATTTTATATTTTGAAACAAACTATGTACAAGTGGAGTCTTATCATCGCAATTCAGTGGCTTCTGACAGTCACTGGTGGGACTAATACTTCCATAACTTGGCATATATTGGCCCTGGCTTCATAAGTTTTAAAAGTAATAGATAATATTAAGCAGGCTTATAAGTTTTAACAGCAGTAGATCATATTAAGCAGGTTTCAACCATATAAACTATCCAGCAAATATCACTTTTTAAATTTGAAACAGCTTCAAAAGTTTTAACAGCTGTAGATAATAGTAACCATGTTTCAACCATATAAACCATCCAGCAAATATCACTTTTTAAATCTGAAACAAGCTTCATAAGTTTCAGCAGCTGCAGATGATAGTAAGCAGGTTTCAACCATATAAACCATCCAGCAAATATCACTTTTTAAACCCGAAGCAGCTGGTTCACAATCATAGATCATATAAATACACGGTAAAATTTAGGTCTTCCCAATACAAATTCAATCCATAAGTAGTAGCAATAGGACTGCATTTTCTGCTTCTGTACTGTTATGCTGAGAGCCTCATACTATAATCAAAAGTAAGCAATCCATTCACAGTTCATTCCTCTATATTTATAACATTGAGACTAAGATATAGATACATCCAGTCCTTGCCCCCGCCCTTTCTCAGAAAGTGGAGTGGGGTGAAGTTGTATGACTGGGACGATGAGCTAGGGTAGTGTGAGGGTGAATGAGAATAGGGAGAGAGGTGAAGTTGTTCCACTGGTGGAAGAATATTGATATCGCTATTTTCAGAATTCCATATCTTGGCATAATTGGATAGATAACTTAACAATATAATCTCAGAAATACTGAAATCATGGATTGTACAGCCTGTTTTTACATTTGCATTTCCAAACCTGTGAAGTGGCAGCGCCTGGATGGATGGGAACTTTTACGCTCATACAGGAAGTGCATCTTCTGCATTTAAAACTGCAATCAGCTGGTGAAGATCCAACCAACCCCCTTCTGCTTGATGTCCCTAGACTTGAGTTCTCTCCGGTGGGTTTTATCACAAAATCACTGTCCCCACTATCGACAAAGGCATACATCATCACGATCATCAAGATTAAAAACTGCTGAACCCTACGTTTTCTATGAAAATAACCCCATAAACTTTTGATATCGTAGGACTCTCTCTGATTGTTCTGGCTGCAGTCCTGCATTGGATGGAGAAAAATGAAATCTCCATCTTTAATTTCAAAAGCAAAGCAAAAGAACAAACGTGTCAACTACTAGAGATATGGCAGACTGGTGGGGTGGCCTTATTTCAATATCCACCTTCATTAACATATTTCAATACCAAATATATATATATATATATATATATATATATATATATAAAGCAATTGAAAGTATGAGGAGGTGTGATTCCAAATATATAAATATAAATATAAAGCAATTGAAAGTATGAGGAGGTGTGATTCCAAATATATAAATATAAATATAAAGGAATTGAAAGTATGAGGTGTGATTCTGGAAAAGATGTCAAACCTTTTTTAGAAGGCTCATAAGGAATGGTGATGGTGATGTCTATTTTTATTATTTAATAATTAGTAAATATTATAAGAATAAAAGTGACATGTTACTGTTTGTAGTTTTGATATTGTGGGTTTAAGAAGACATGTAATGGATTTAAATTATTGTGTATTTTAATTTTAGATTTATATAAGTTTCAAATAAATAATGTTTATTTTAATTTTGGATTTATGTAAATTTGGTGGTCAATTAAGAAGAATTTTGGATTTAAATAAATTTAGTTGGTTGATTAAAAGGAATGGTGATAATTTTACAAATTTTTAATTTATTTTATTTCAATTCATTTTAAAATCATTTTTTTTTCTAATTTATTTTGTTTATAAAATATTTTATTATTATTATTATTATTATTATTATTATATATAATTAAAAAAAATATTATTAACATAATGATTATAATAATTAATTAATTGTTAATTAAATATATATATATTATTTTTTTTAATCCTAAAATTATACACAAAATATTATATAATTAAGTAATAAATAAATAAATATATAGTAAATAAAAAATAATAATAAATAATTAGATAAATTGGTAATAAATAAATTGATGGATCACTCACATACATAAATAAAATAAAATTTACATAATTTTTTTCCATTATATTTATCCTAAATCTTTTAATCTTGAATATTCCACTCCTCCATAGAGCTCAAGTTTAATGGACTCATCTACTATTGCAAAAATAAATATCCGAGTGAATTTTTTTATTACTATATCCTAAATTTTTTAATCCCTTTAATCTTTAGCACTCCACGCCTCCATAAAGCTCTAAAGCTCAAGCTTAATGGATTCATCTACTATTGCAAAAATAAATATCCCATGGGCTTAAGTGAATTTTTTTTTAATATAAATGAAGTGTCTCATGTCCCTTACCATGATATACCAACCAAAAATGGGATGGGGTGTTTTGGTCATGTCCCTTACCATGGTATATCCATTGATATTTTGTATCAAAATAAAACGTAGTGAATTTTTTTTTAATATAAATGAGGTGTCTAATGTCCCTTACCATGATATACCAACCAAAAATGGGATGGGGTGTTTTGGTCATGTCCCTTACCATGGTATATCCATTGATATTTAGTATCAAAATAAAACGTGTTAATTAAAGCATATGGTAATGAAATGGAAATTTAAGCTATTTTGGTGTTTTCTGCTTTCTAGTTTATTTTTTTTAGTGATGAATTTATTATATTTCAAAAAATGGGATGGCTGGTTGTATGTGGTTTTATTATGTTTTTTTAAGGTTGGATTCTATGTTTTCATTCTCTTTTTTAAATTAAAATCCAAGGTTTTCATTAGTTTTAGTAATTTTGTTGAGTAGTTCATAGGCGAATCATTTGGAGAATGTAATGGGTATTGTGTGTGGTTTGTAGAGTGAAGTTTATAGTGGAAATTATTTGGCTTGAGTAAGAATATAAAATATAAATGACTAACTATCATTACTACTCTCAGTGATGCATCCTATGTGAATTAATTGATGTTAGAAGAGGAATCCAAAGGTGTGAATTCCATGTAACAAAGGTTCAAGACATATTGTTAATCTATGCTAAGAAGTGGGAAAGGTGGTAAGAAGAACAACATTATAAAGCAATAGTACAAACCCAAGTTTTGGATAGGCATGCCATTGAATCTACTCTTCATATCTCTACACTCAGAGAAAAGGGACAAGAGTTTATACTTTTCATGGACATCCATAAGAGAAAATATGTAGAGTTGGATGATAGAACGGGCTCTTTTCACTCCTTGATTTCTAGAATTGTAGAGTATCTTTAACTTCCAGTGAAACCCATGCGGTCCTGCATCCCCCCACCAACTATTTTGGAGGGACATCCAACTTTGGTTTATCCTAGGTGAAAAAGCTGGACTCAATGTTGTAATGAACAAAAATTATAGTTCTAAAAACTTTGAAGATGGAGAAGCTAGCACTCTGGACTTTGATGATGTGGATACATGCCCAATTGATAATGCAATATGATTTCCACATAAAGTGTTGTGGGAAAAACAATTAGAATGCAATATGATTTCCACATAAAGTGTTGTGGGAAAAACAATTAGAATAATGCATAACATTAATCACTTTTCATAGGGTAATGTTTTTCATAAAGATATATAAATTAGAAAATGCACTTGAGAAATATATAGAATTAGGATAAAGACAACATGTCTAAAGAATTTTAAATTATAAATTTTGGATTAATTTTCAGTATTATATATTATCCAACTATCCAATTCTAAAAACATAATTTAAAACAAAAATAACCATCTATATAAAAAAAAACATTATCCATTAAACTTTGAATTTTTTACTTTTTATTATATAAATTCTTTTTTATATTAAATATTACTAATTATATATAAATAGTATTCTTTTTTAAAACAGTAATTATCTCATACAACCAATTTAATTTATTAACGTTATAATATTTTAAATAATAAATTTGTATTATATTAACTCCTACACGAACTTCAATTTACATTTAAAAGATACTATAAAAAAATTTAAAAGATACTTAAAAAACTATTTACATACATAAAAGCTTAAATGATAGAATGAATTTTAAAATTTTTAAAAGATAGAATATATTAAAAAGAAAAGAATATATATATGCTAAGTTGGTTGATAGGAATGACTATTATTCTTTTTATTGTTAATCATATTTTTACTATGTATTATACTAACTATTATAAATTGGGTTTAAAAAAAAAGTTTATTTCTAAGATGCATTTAAAAAAATCTTTTAATAAATGAAACTTTTTTTTATAGTAAATATTTTTCATCAAAAAATATTTTAAAATATAAAATATTTTTATAATTAATATTTTCACTCTATTGTTAATTTAACCAATATCCTTGTATTGTCGATGTCAACAAATATTTTAAAATATAAAAAAACTTAGTATTAACACTACAAAATATCAAAATTTCTTAAAAATTATATTTCCATCATCGAAAGAAAAGACACTTTGAAGAAATTTTCAAAATGCCTTCTCTTTCTCTCTATAGACTCATTTTTCCCCTTTTTGTTCTTTCTAGAGTAAAATTTTCAAAGTTTTGTACATATACGTGGGCCGCAGTTAGACATCTCGCATATACGCAAGTTTATCCATTACAATCTGTGTACATTGGGTTTTGTGCTAAAAAATTTAAAAATATGTCAGGTTTCCATGCCATGTCATGAGATCCATGATCCTTAACCTTCCATATACTCAAAACGCTCGTAATTGACCCTTCAATTCCATTTGGAGGCTATAAATTGAGTCATATACAATTCTTGAGGGAATTCATCATAGAGAGCAAAGACACTTTGGAAAAATTTCACTTCATATTGAGTTTGCATCCCTTTTTCCTTGAAAGTCTGAACTTCTTGTGTTCATCCCCCAAGCTCTTCCTATCTTCAGAAGCAGAAACTAAATTAATGCTACTACTTGTGAGCTTTCCTTTGTGGAGGATTGAAGTGGTGAAGGCCCAGCTAGAGGGACTTAGTTACTTGGTTCCGATATATGTTGTTACATAAGTTTTTCAATTATGTACTTCTATTGATTAGATTAATAGAAACACTCTTTTCTTGTGCAATTATATGTCACAAATATTTGTATTACTTTCCATCGGAATTATTTTTATACATGTTAATGGATTATGCTAGTTTATATGCTAACATTCTATATAATTTCTATATGCTTGTGTCTCTTGGATGTTAAGGAAAATTTGCAAGCATCAAGATTTTGGTCATGAGCTCAATTGTGGTCTTCTTCAGACGTCCGAACGAGATAGGACTATATCCTTCTCTTTTTAGAATTTATATTTATCTAGAATTCATCCAAAATGGATCCAGGAAGGCCTAAAAATCAAAGTTCTTAGAACCAGAAGAAACTAGCACCGTTGTGTCGGGCTTGTTGTTCTGATTTTGGCCATATAATTTTTTCCAAAAATGGACACTATATGCGAAAGTTATTACGTTCTAATTGGTTTCCCAAACATGCAAAAACGTTAACTGGTCAAAGTCAACAATTCATATTGTTGACGTCAGAAGGGACACGTGGCAGCACAAGGAGGTGACACATATCACTCGTTTTTGGCATTTTCAGGGGCTTATGTGGACTAATCAATAATTCACACATGGAATTGTATGGACGCGACCCGTGGTTGTACAAAACACTAATGTGGCCCAATGACATGCCAACATGTGGAAGTATGGATGACATGTGGTTGCACATATTTTGACATGGCATGATGAGTTGTATGGATGTTGATGTAGAAGGCTCAGGGTAAGACACGTGGTTGTATGACAAGTGACATGGAAGGTGACTATGAATGTTGATTATTTTGTATGGGCCAATCCAGAGGTGACACGTGGCCCAATCACAGGTATCCACATGGCACCCCTGATTTAGCCAATGTTGAATGTGTAAAAAAAATTATTCCACCTTCGAGGTATTCAAACCCATGACCTCTAGGTGAGGAAATCGACTACAATAGAGGCACTAACCGTATGGGCTACTATGGTTCTTAACAAACCATATGGTTCGATTTAGATTTAATTTTTGATTGATCATCATTTTGGGAACAGGCCCCGGTTAGTGGGGAGGTTAGCCCCTAACCAAAGCTACGAACTAGGAGCCAAGCCATATTTTTGGGTGCACGAGAGGTTAGCACTAGGGTGGATGGCCACCATAGGACTGAATGTTTAGGGGCTTGATCGAAGGATAGGGGCAATGCTTAACCCTCAGCCATATGGCAGTTCCCATATAACTAGGAGCCCGAGAGAAAGGGGTTGTGCCAAAAAAATTTCCAATATGGGTTTTTCAACTATATTATATGTTTTTTTTTTTGGATTATTAGCCTAAGGTTTGGAGTTTTTTTTGCAAAATTGAAGATCCGGATCCCTTTTTGAGGCCAGAACTTGGGGGGAAGTTGGGAGGAGAACCCCAAATCAAATCCTATATAAATAAGAGGTTTTTGATAGTCCAATAGGTTCATATTAGCATATTTATGATGAGTTTGTGAAGCTTGAAGCGATTTTTATGTAGGGAATCGATTGAGGAAGTGAACTTTAGAGGCCAATTCCGGGAGCTACGCTCAACCTTTTTCAGTGTCGTCAGTTGTGTTGGATTCTTAAGGTTGAGTAGAACAAAGCCAGACTAGTTTGTAATCCTTTTGATACATTTATGATGCACTTTGGAAGAATTGAAGAGAAATAAGAAAGCCTCCCCCACTGAGACAAAGGCCCAAAGACGTAGGCAATCTTGCTGAACTTCGTTAACAACCTTGATGTTATGGTTTATTGTTCCTTATTCTTATATTCGGATTTGCATTCTTTATGATGGCTGCAATATTCTCTCATTAAGTTATTTTTCTCTCCTTAATTTATAAATGGTAATTGAACAGATGCTTGAAACTTAACCAAGTCTTTAAAGATCATTTTCAGATCAAGTGGTATCAGAGCAGGTTGACTGTTGGTTGTTTGAGTTTGCATGATTACCAGAGAAAATGTAATTTTTTGTGAAGGAGAGCTTGTACAAGGAGATCCGGAGATTGGATCCATAAAGAGGACATCTCAAAGTGAGAATATGGAATTGGAAGAAGGAATGTCTCAGAATGAGATAGAGTTGCAAAATGATTTATTCGCCATGTATCAGATGGTAAAGGTCTTATATGAGGATTACCTGGAATGAAAGAGTCCTTTCCAATGGGAATATTCAAAACAAGACAAAAGTGAAGAAGAGGAGGATCCTCCTAAACCTCCTCCTTCACCTTCTTCATCTCCATCATCTTCTTATTATTCAAGTACAAGTGCAACTTCTACCACAAGAAAACATTCCCATAAACATAAACATTATATTCCATTACTTAAGCTTGGTGTGAAATTTGAATTTCCCATGTATGATCATGAAGTCAATGTTGAGAGGCTTGATAATTGGGTCAGACAGGTGGAAGTTTGTTGCAGTGTGCAACAAATCAAAGATGAGGAAACCCAAATCAAATTGGCATCGCTTTTTCTTACAGGCACAACACTCATATGGTGGTAGAGTAAGTTGCAACATGGTAGATAGAAAGTTAGTAATCTCTTTCCATCATGGAAAGATTTTTTTTTCTTCACCTAGAAATCAATTTTATCCTTTGGGTTATAAGGAAAAAAAATTAATTGAATGGAAAAATATTAAACTAAGAAAAGGAAAAACGGTGCAAGAATACACAGATGAATTTCATAAGATGGCATTTATGTTAAATATGCCATTACATACACAAGAAACTCTTATGAAGTATATAGGAGATTTACCTGCACATATTCATAACATTGTATTTATGTTTGTACCTACTAATATTGATGAGGTTTATGTTCAATAAACATACATTAAAGAAGGGAAAATAGGAGTTAGTGTATCAGGGGAGGGGAATCATCTTCAAGGAAAGAAGAAAAAAGAAAGGGGAATGGAAAGAAATAAAATTCAGTGACAAGGAAGGAAGAGAATCTCTCTTGCAAGAATTGTAAGAAAGAAAGGCATGATGATGACCATTGTTGGAAATTGCATCCAGAGAAGAGACCAAAATGGTTCAAAGAGAGGAAAATATTTGCAACAACAACACGACCAACAGACTCAGGATATCATTCAGGTGATGAGACTAAAATCATAGCAGTTGGTTTGACAGGTAAAATTGGTGATAGATATGATTCTAGAAGTAAATTGTTTCATATAAGGGTGATAATGAAACATACTAAGATCAACATATTCATAGATAGTGGATCTCAATCAAACTTGATTTCACAGGAAGTGGTTAAACAATTGGCATTGCCAACTAAGCTAGATGATAAAACTTACTCACTTAAATGGATAAGAAACAATCATAGATTGCACATAACAAAGAAATGCACTTTAAAGTTTGCAATTTCATCAAAGTTTGTGGATGAGGTCATATGCGATGTGGTGCCACTAAATGATGGAGGAGCATCGTAAGTAGCCAACCAAGCGAGCATGAAGGCATAAGACAGCTGGAAAGCATAGCACACATTTTACACGTTTTGAAATGTTTTTGAAAAATTAAGAAGTGGATATTAATGTAATAGCTAGAAGCGTACTTGCATTTATATATGGCTGTTGTAAAAAAATCTTGAGTGATTTGGTTTCATCTGTCAATGTAAAAATAATTTAAGTCTGATTAATGAAAGTACGTAGCTTTGAATGAATAGATTAGACAATTTTAGAAGCGTAGGAGGGAAAACAGATATAGACACCCTCACTCTTGTATTATTGTATTTTTTTTTGTAACATTATCAACATTGAGAGGTTTAGCAAAGAGTTGTAGAGAAGAACCCATGTACAGAAGAAATTGAGTTAATATATGAAGCTTTGACTCAACTTTCATGGTGTTATGATGCTTACTATTTACATATGCTGAATGGTATGCTTACAGTTGTTTTATTCTCTCTGTTTATGCATTTGTTTCAAGGCTGGGTTAAATGTGTGATTTCATGTTAAGTATATGAAGTTTGAGAGAGAAGGAGAATGAGTTTCAATTGTTTCTCTTCTTGAGAGAGTTTATGCAAGTAGTGAAGTGAAATGTCTGCAAGGTGTGTGTTGACAAGGGTTTTGAGTTTTATCTCAAAAATCTCAGGAGGGGAACCGTTGTTCTCATTCCAGCAGAAGTGTAGGTGAAGCACATAAGTTGTGCAACTTGTGTGCAGGCTAGTCGAGGCCTTAGAACTTATCAACTAAGGTTGAAAGGGGAAGGACTACTGTTTCCGAGTGTACACAAAGTTGAAAGATCAAATACCCTAGAGTATTTGAAAGTTTGTCGCAAGGAGTGTGAGCAGGAACCCTTTTGGAGGATTGAGTTTGCAAGTGAAAGTTCAGGAGGGATAACACCTTTGAACACTTCAAAGGAGGATGGAGATCGAAATACTTCAAAGGAATATAGGAAGCAAAATCATTGTGCAGAAGTTAAGTCCCAAAGAAAGAACACTGAGTCAATTTGGGCTAGAGATTCAAAGGAAGGAATCGAACGGTCAGAATTCTCTGTGGAGAACTCACAAAGTTGCGGGGACTGTAGGATCCAGTAATGCAGTAGGGTCGTTAAGAGTTGAACGAACCCACCACTCTAGTGTCAAGAATCAACGAATATCGTCAATCATGGTTAGTTTGGGCCGTTGGATCATTCTTTCAAACTCGAGGTCGTGAGTTCGGAGAGCAGACCAAATCCTTTGGTTGCATGAACTTTCGAGTAGCGAGAAGTAGGGACAATTGTTGAATCATAACCTCTTCTCTATATCGCGTATCGGGGTTTCTGAGGTTGGGAGGAATCAATTTTGACTGCAAAAGTCACGAAGGACCGAGGACCAACGTCTCGGACGAACACATGGCACGTCCATCAAGTGGGGACCGCATGGTTGATAGGTGGACATTCGTCACTTGGGAGGGCGTCAACACCCTGTTGAGTTCTAGTGCTTCAGTTTCTCGTAAGAAAGGAGCACAAAGGCTCAACAAGCCAACTCGCGAAGTTGCGAGCCGTGAGAAGTACTGAAGGAGTCTCATAAAAGAAGGGCCTGGAGGTTCAACCCTTCATGTCACGAACTCGCAAGTTGCGAGTGAGGTTAGTTCTTAGCTCTAGCTGGTGGTTACACATTGAGGGCACTAACAAGGAGGAGCCATATCCCATCATATGGAAAGTATCGGTGTTTGGTGAAGAAAAGTTGAGGGTCTTTGACCTGTGAACATGTGAGCTGCAAAAGGCATTTTTGCAAGGACCAGGTCATGGTCATATGGAAGTGTAAGGCTCACACCTGGAGTTAAGGTGGATAGGGAGGGTTTTTTAGGAAGGACCTCTGGATACACTCTTGTGTGTGTGAGAATTTCCCGTAGGGAATTTGAAGAGTCAATCCGACTCAGAGGATAATTAGAATGATCCTGTGCGATGCTCAGCTCGAGGGTTGGGGATCGACACCTCTAAATGAATGTGGAATGGTCTTAGGCAACCCTTATTTGTATGATCAAAAAGTAATATTCTACAGGGAACATAATCAGTATCACTTAACTAAAGAAGGAAATGAATAAGTTGTACATGCTCACCACTTAAAAGCAAATCAATTTCTTCAAACAATGGAACAATTAAGGAAGGTAGATTATGCAAGAAACACACCTATAATTGTGCCAAGTAAGCCATTTGATCTTAAACATGAACATGAGATGGTTGTAGAATGGAAATTCAATTATACTTTTCTTCAAGATAAGGCAATGTCGTGCAAGCAGATCAAACATATTAGTTCATTTGCAGTCATATTTTTGATGTTATCGTTGCTAATGTTTTCAACATGGATGGTAGTGACTTCAGTGAGATGTGAACGAGTTCAAGTGGCTAAAAATATTCTCTCAGTTGCCATGGTTTTTTTGCAATTGATTATGATGTGGCAGGTGCACATGACATAGTTTAAAGACAAAGGACAAGTGGGGTGGATTATCGCACACTTCATGACTAGTTAATACCCTTTTGGAGGACCAAAAGGTCTTAGTGGGGAGGCATGATACAAAATGGATCCAGGAAGGCCTAAAAATAAATGTTCTTGGAATTAGACGAAACTAGTGCCATTGCATCTGGATCATCACACCGATTTTGGCCATATAATGTTTTCAAAAAATGGACACCATATGCGAAAGTTATTGTGTTCTGATCGATTTCCCAAATAGGAAAAAATGTCAACTAGTCAAAGTCAATAGGTCATGCTGCGAAGGTCAGTAGTACAACATTGACACTAGCATGAAGTCAATGGGAACATGTGGCAGCATAAGGATATGACACGTCTCACTCGTTTTTGGAATTTTTCAAGGGATTTTGTGGATCAATAAAAAATTGACATATGGCATTGTGCAAATGCGACACGTGGCTATATGGAACCTTGATGTGCCCAAGTGATAGGCTGACACATGGAAGTATGGATGGCAGGTGGTTGTACAGATGTTGATGTGGCTGTATGAATCGATAGTATGGATGTTGATGTGGAATTTGACTACGCAGGTGAATTGGTTGTAAGGATGTTGATGTCGTAGGCTCAGGGTACGACACGTGGTTGTACAACAGTGATGTGGCAAGTGAATTTGCATATTGACTCGAATTTATGGGCCAATCCATAGGTGAAACATAGCCCAATCATAGGGAACCACATGGCACCCCAGATTTATCCAATGTTGACTATGTAAAAAAAAATTCTCCCCCTTCAAGGGATTGGAACCCCTGACCTTCGGGTGAAGCAACGGACTACAACAAAGGCAATAATTGTATGGGCTACTATGGTTCTTAACAAACCATAGGGACTAATTTATATTTAAATTGTGATTGGTCACAGTTTTGGGGATAGGCCCCAGCCAACGAGGGAATTATTTCACAACCAGAGCTATGGACTTAGAGCCAAGCTAGATTTTTGGGCACGTGAGAGGTTAGCACCATGGCACATGGCCACCATACGAGGAGATGTTTAGGGGCTTGACCGGAGGACTAGGGTCGGTGCCTAGACCTCAGCCATATGGAAGTTCCCATATAATCGAGGGCTTGTGAGAATGTGGCTAGGCCCAAATTGTTTCCAATCTGGGTTTTTCAACTATATTATATGTTTTTTTTTTGGATTATTAGCTTGGTTTTTGGATATTTTTGCCCAAAATTGAGGATTTGGAGCCCTTTTTGAGGCCATATCTTTGGGGGAAGTTGGGAGGAAAATCACAACTCAAATATTATATAAATCAGAGGTTTTTGACAATCCAATAGGTTCATATTAGTAGAATGATGATGAGTTTGTGAAGCTTGAAGCCATTTTTATGTAGGGAAGACATTGAGGAAGAGAACGTTGGAGGCCAATTCTGGGAGCTACGCTCAACTGTTTTCAGTGTCGTCAGTTGCATTTTATTCTTTAGGTCGAGAAGAACACAACCAGACTAGCTTGTAATCCTTTTGATACATTTTTGGTGTACTTTTGAATAATTGAAGAGAAATAAGAAAACCTCCCTCACTAAGACAAAGGCTCGGAGACATAAGAAATCTTGTCGAACTTCATTAACAACCTTGGTATTATTGTTTGTTGTTATTTATGGTTATATTTTGATCTTCATTCTTTATTATGGCTGCAATATTCTCTCATTAAGTTCTTTTTCTCTCTTTAATTCCTAAATTGTAATTGAACACATGCTTAAAACATAACCAACCCTTTAAAGATCACTTTCGGATCAATAATACTTGAGTTTAGAGTTGATTTATGGGTGTCATCACCTCTATTGTGGTTTACCTCTTTCTCCGGAGATTTTCCTTGTAACAGAATTGGAGACTCCACTGGGGATGATCTCCCTTTTGGGGTATCAGGTGATTTTTCTCTTTTCTTTCTCTCTATATGTCTATGTCTTTGTGTCTCCTATTGCTTGTCAATGTTTATTTTTCTTCGTATCTAAGTTTCTTCACCCAACCCTTTCCTTTGCATGTCATTGTTTATTTTGATTTGTATATAATTTTGTTCGCACCTCTTGAGTAAGCAGAAGCCATTAAAATTAACACTGAATGATTGAAAATGATTAGAAATGATTTTATTTTTCAGGGTACATGAACAAGTGTAGGACCTAGGGCCTTGGGACAGGATTTTGTGAGTAAACTTATCCAATGCTATAAAACTCAATATATGTGTCTGACTAGGGAGTGGTGAAACCCCTTGTGTAATTGGTTTCCTTAGGAGGCTCTGTTGGCACTGAGGTTAAGCATGGGGTCGCATGAAGTTGGTTGTAGAGATATCCCTCTAATACCTTCCTAGAGTCAAATATATTTCTAGGGTTATGTTCATATATAAGGGTTTCGCTAGTGTATTTACCTCCTTGAGAGGTGATACTTTTGAGATTTCAATATTTTATACCTTTCCCATACCATGCATCAAACCTGCTACTATTCTCCTCAGAATTGGTTATACTATGGTGACCTTAGTTGCTTGAACTAGGTATCCACATAGGTTTCTTGAAGGGGTTATTCTGTAGGTACCTTGAGTTAGTTAGGTATCAAAAACTGCAAAAAAATTATGGAGGATTTTCTCTCTGGAGGAATCTGACCGATTGCGCTGTGAATCCTACGAGGGTCCTTATAAATTATTATGTTACCTCCACTCTATTGTTTGGGAGTCTCATCCCCTCTTGGGAGAGGCATACCTTCTTTATCTTGGGAGGTCCCTTCATCCATCATATATTGTTTGTGTACATTGGCCTTTAGATTTATTTAGGAGTGTTCTCTTTGTTAATTAGTTGGCCTTAAGATATTGTATTTTGTAATGATATCTAAGCCATCATGGAGCAAGATGAGCCTCCCTACCGGTGTCCTCACCTTTTGAATCAACCACCATGGTTTGGTCCTATACCAAAGACACCTTCTAAAAGGTGTAGAATTAATAAGCATGCTACATATATCTCCACCACCCACACTTGCAATCATACTACCATGATTACTGAATCTAATATGAATGTATTGGGAATATGTTCGACTCTAGCATCCACTATGATTAGTAGGGTCCTTTTGACTACCTCATAATCATTTGTTTGGATCTCGGAGGCTCCCTTACCTAATGCTACCCAACCTATTGTCTCTTCTCAACCCATCAGAACAACTCCTTTTTTATTCATGAGTGGTATTTCGAATTATAGTACTCAGTCAATGCCTTGGGCCTCTAATCCTTTTTCTTTTGGTGTGACAAACATGACTTTGCACTTTTCATCCTCTGTTTCAACATCTCATGTGAATCCTAGTTTTGGGTCTCGGGGCACAACACCTCCTTATACTCCTTTCACGTTTGGTGGGGCTCATATCCCCCAACCAAATCCCATAGTGGGAATTTGGAATCCTCCTTCGTTTGAACCCAATCCTAGCTACAATTTTCCAGCGTGTAGTGCTCAAATGAGTGGTACTTATTATATCTCATCTATCATTCCTTCTTCCACAATATTGATTCCTACAAAAACCTATCTCATGGGAAACCTCCCTCTAACCTCTATTTTTTCATCAGGTGGGAGTAAATTGTATGGTATGGGAAACCACCCACATGGACTTCCTTCATCTAGGGGAAATACATATCCTCATATGAGTAACCCTTATCATGCCACTTTCTCCTTGTAAGAAGCTTCCTTGGTGAAAATTCCCTTACAACCTTTTAGGAATCAATTTGGAGAGGATATTGTCCTACCAAATAGGGCCATGGTGTATACTATAACCGCGGTTGGCCTACGATCTCTCAAAACCAATATTTCTTGAGAGCTTGTTCTCAGACATCGCAACCTCAAATCCATTTTCTAGCCACGTTGAATCTTCTAGAATTGTAAAAAATGATGAATGAACCAATGTGTAATGATTTTTCATGCCCCCCATCCATACCAATCTTCCCTTTGGCATTCCAAAGTTTGAGGGAAAGACTGGTGAGGACCTATGTGATCATGTGACCACTTTTCACCTATGGTGCTTATCTAACTCCCTTAATGACAATTACTTTTGTTTGAGACTCATTCAATGCACCCTTATGGGGGTTTCCATGAAGTGTACATAAAGCTACCCGGGGGAACTTATGGAACTTTCAATGAGTTGTTCCTGGTTTTTCTCAACCACTTCCAATTTTTGGTTCTTTACGATGTCAACATAGAAATTTTATCAGATTTTCATGGAGATAAGTCCACCCACATATTTGATCATATTCAAGAGTGGCATAGATGGAACAGGTTGATTAAATCTTACATTCCTCCATATTTTATGTTGGAATGGTTCCTCAAGTCCTTATTTCCTTACATTTCATAGGATGTTTCTACATATGGAGTGGCATTTGAGGAAGAGGCCATCTTCAAATCCCAACAACTGGACCTCATATATGCTTAGTCTAGTATTCTCTATGAAATTATCTCTAACACACCATACTCAAATTACGATCCTAGGAAAAATCCTAGGCCTCATGATGATGGAATCATAAGATTTGCAAATCCCTTGACTACAGACCAATTGAAAAAACAACTGAAATATTTATCTCTTAACATGTCTACAGTAGGACAAGTTGAAGCTTTGTCCTCAACCACCCATTTGGCGGATGTGAATTATGTACAATCAACGAACCCAAATGGTGACCAACAATCCATATGGAAGCAGAAGAATGGTCTTGGTAATAATCATAAGGGAGGGAATAATAACAATAATAATAAAGGAAAGGATGACAACAATAATGATAAATCTAATAATAATGCTAGTGAGGGGAAGAAATAAAAAATGAAGGTTAGGCTTCCTTGTAAACTTTTTAAGGATCATCACCTTACCCACTTGTGCCCCAAAATTAAGGAATCCTCGAGGATCATAGCAAAAAAACCCACTTTGTTAACTAACCAATTTCCACATAACAAAAATATGACCTTGGAAGCATCCAACACTGACGCGAGCTGCCCCTCGCTGGCCAACCTCTCTCACCAGGACCTCTTTCACACTGGCCTGAAGAGTTGTATTACTCTTCCGATCCCGTATCGGAACCTTCAATCACTCACAGGACACTCCTGTTGATATCCCGCCAAGTGTCTCGGGAAATCAGGTCTTGCGATATCGCGAGACTCGCAGCATTGTTCTAGAGTGCTCAAACTCCGAACCCCGAATGTCGATGGTCAACGGTCAACACCTCCGTCCTGTCGGGGATTTTCCCAATCAGGATATCGCCACTCGCGATGTCAACCACCTGAATTTTCAAACCCCAAGCCCTGAGGTACCTATCCTCCGATGTGAAGCCACCTGGACTCCACTCGCTCCCGGGGTCCCACGCTGCCACGTCACCCTCGGGGTTTCGCGGATCATAGATCCACAATGTAAGTTTTCCTTGTGGTCGAAAACCCCGAACGCCGAACCCCGATTCTCCAACTCCTCAGGATCTTGCGCCACATGTCCATGCTCTGATCGATGGCTCCTGTTGATTCGGGAAATCACGACTCGCGACTTCAATGAGTTCGTGCCTCACCTCTTCAACCCCCGAATGTTGAGCCCCAACAGGTTTTGATCCTTCATGCACCTACGGGTTAACTTCCTCGCAGCTCTCCATGATCTGACGGTCGGTGGTATTTCGCAAATTCCTCCTGCGAACCCTGACCGTGAATTCTCCTCCTTGGAGATTTCTCTGCTCTAAAGCTCCTTCCAGGTTGGAAATTCTCCTGGGTCTGTTCCCAAAGTCTTCACGATGGAAATATCCTTCCTGAGCTTAGTTCCTCTGACTCCTTCAACTGAAGGTTGGCGCACTCCTTGCGCTCGGCATCCAATCACTCTCTAAGTGTTGGATCTTCTGGACTCTGCGCGCTTCCTGCAATTCTTCTTGCGAAGTCCTTGCGCGCAAAGCGCTATCTATCCTGAGCTTATCCTAGAGCTTCGACCTCTACAGAATCTCGATTCTCTTCTCTTTCTCCTGCAAATGGAGAATAAAATGCCTCCTGGAAATCTTCCCTCTCATGCAACCTATTGCTGAGTACTCTGGGTATTCAGTAACCCAGTGGAAGCTCCCTCCGTGGATTCTTCCTTCAGGTGCTAGGAATCAAAGAGTTCCTTCCCCCTGTGCTATCTGCACATTCCCTCAACGCCCTTCTGGCGAAGTATCTCTTCCACCAAACACGCAACAGTTATGCTTTCCCTGTGCACTCCTGCACTTCGCTCTATGCTCTCCACGCAAAGCTTCTCAGAATCCTCAGCAGAATTCTGGTCTTTCAAAACTCACAGCAGAGTTCTTTTCTCTCACACGCTCGATACCCTCTTGGTAGAGCTCCTACAGAACTCCTCAGAGGTTCTGTTCACAACAGTGTCTCGGCTACACTGCCTTGACTATTGAGGTGTTCAGTAACCCCAAAATTCCTCCTTCTATCTGAGGTGATGACTTCAGTTTTGTGCCCTCAGCACGTCTTTGTCTGACTCCTCTGAGTTCACAAGTGCCACCTCTATGCACTGGTATTCAGAGTCTCAACACTCTGTCATGCCCTCATGGCATGAAACCTCAAAGACCTCTCAGACATGAAATCAAGAACGGTCCCTGCAATGGCATAATCACAATACACAAATGCAACATATAATGAACACACACATAGACATGCATATAATGACAGATAATGCAGGAAAAACTGCTCTGTATTAATAATGGAAAATGCCTGTATATTTTACAAGGTGTTCCTCGAGATCTCCCTCGGCTCTTCTCTTCTGCTCTACATGTATATCCGAATCTCTTCAAAATGAGATCTGAATATCTCTTTTAACTGAGGGGCTCTTAGCGCTTCCCTCTAGGACTTATCTACTCTAATCAATTTACAATAAATGGTTGTCTAGTCTGTTGTCCCGAACTAGATCTCAGCCGATCTATAATAAATGCCTATCTTATCTATTGCATGTGCAAAATCATGGATTTCCTAGCTCACCAGCCTAAGACATTAAATTACATTCATTACAAATTCAAAATGAGGTTGCACCTCCCTTCGGCTCTGAATGAGTGCGCGATGACGTGGCTGGTTGGCTGGATGACATGGAGCGATGCTCCTGCATCATACTCCACAGCGGCAAAAATCATGAGCTCCTGCTCATGAGCTTCTCCTACTTTGTCTGTATATTTCCACCTGGGTCCCAAACAAGTCTTTAGAGCTGTTCATCCACTCCGTTCTGATGTGTCTGCTGCTTCCGCTATGTTGTTGTTGCTGCTGTGTTTTCTTTCTTTCTGCCCAGCTGCTCCCTGCTGGTAGTGTCCGCTGATTTCAACATCAGCCCCCTGATGTCCTCAATCACCTCATCCAGCTGCTCCAGTGGCTGGCTCTGCTTTTGCAGTCTCCTCAGCTGCAAAAGATTTTGGCCATTAGACAGACCATCATGATCTCCCATGCCATCCTTTTCATCTTTATCCTTATTTCCATTTTTATTTGTGGCCTCAAGCTGCCACTCTGCCGCAAACTTTAGCTCTGCAGTCTCTCTTTGACTGACTGGCTGCTCAGTCATTCTCCTCTCTTCTGACAGCTCAAATTTTGCCAGTTCTTGTGCTGGCTCTGGATTGTTTAACCAATCCTCCAGCATCTCTAGCTCCATCTCCCATGGAGTAACATTTCTATCTGCTTGCTCCTCAGCTTCTTCTTCTACTAGCTTCAATGCTACAGCGTTTTCAGCTTGCTGGCTGAATTTGTTGAGCTGTTCCTCAGAACACTCACTTTCTGCTTCTGCTGTCAACTTCAATGCTACAACTTCTCGGTTTTCAGCTCCCAGGATGAATATGTTGAGACATTCCTCAGAATGCTCGCCTCCTCCATATTCTGCTGCAAATTCCCCTGTTGTGCCCTTTTCAGCTTCAACTCTTAATGCTTTGAGCCATTCCCCGGAATGCTCACACTCTTCTCCCGCTTGGGCAACTCCCAAACTCTTCTCTAACTCTTCTTCTTCGATAGTCATCTCCAGTTGTGACTGTTCTTCTGTTGTTGCTGTACCTGCAATACAACTTTCTGCCTCCCCCCGGGAAAATGGTAGGAACAACTCGATTTCCCCAATCATCAGAATACCATTCTGATCTTCCTCCTCTGTCAGCTGCATCTGTTGATCTTCTTACGATCTTATCTGCTCCATCAGCTCCCCTGGCTGTATCCAACTTGCTTCGAATTTCATGAGATCAACTGATCCCATCTTCATCAGCAACCTTTTCTGAATTGAATTCTCCATGAAACCTGCAGATGGTCTCAATTGTTCATCTCTGCCAACCTGGCAGTTTAACATGCTTCCACTACCTCCCCAGCATACTTCGATGCTTTCACTGCCCTCCTGGCAGTTTTCGAGATCCCTCTGTGACCCCTTATCATTGCCCAATCGATAATTTGAATTTCCTTGGCTGTCCTCACGACAGTCTTTGAGATCCTCAACTGATCCCAAATCGTTGCCCTCCTGGAAAACTGGAATTTTTTCTCTGCCTTTCTGGCAGTCTTTTATGCTTCCGCTGCCTCCTTGGTAGTCTTTGAGATCATCAGACGATCCCAATTTATCTTCTGTTCCCTTGCCTACCTGTCAATATGGAAACTCTCCACTGCTCTCATGGCATTCTATGAGACCCTCAAATGATCTCATCTCATCTTCCTCATCACTCCAATCATCAAGACTTCTTCCGGTCTCTGGCCAATAATAAAAAATCGTTTCTTCTTCTGTGGCCCTGAGGTCCTCAGCATACCTCAGCCATCTTTTCAACAACCTCTTCTATCTTTTGACCATCAGTTCCCTGACTAGCCATTTAACCTTTGGCGTCTTCATGGGCCATTCATTAACCCATCTCGGCCTTTTATTCCGCCGCATCCTCATCTCGAGCTCCTCCATCTCTTGCTTTATGTCAGCGAGCTCTTTGTCCATCTCTGTTGTGCTGATCAACTTTGATCTCTTCCTTTCAGCATGTTTATGGACTTTAGTAGAGATGTTGCTGGTTCTATCTGCCTCCCTGACAGATCTACTGTTGTCACTCCTGCAATCCTGAGTGCTCAGCTTCATCTTCTCACAGTCTCCTAATGACTGTATCCACAACTGTTGTCCACCTGCACACTGTCGTCACAGAGTCTTCAGTGACTCTGTCTTCCTTTTGCTGCCTTCTCACTTCACCTGAAATGTACAGATGAAGTTCTCGCTCTGATACCACTCTGACACAAGCTACCCCTCGCTGGCCAGCCGCTCTCACCAAGACCTCTTTCACACTGGCCCGAAGAGCTGTATTACTCTTCCGATCCCGTATCGGAACCTTCAGTCACCCACAGGACACTCTTGTTGATCTCTCGCCAAGTGTCTCGGGAAATCGGGTCTTGCGATATCGCGAGACTCGCAGCACTGTTCTGGAGTGCTCAAACTCTGAACCCTGAATGCCGATGGTCAACGGTCAACACCTCCGTCGTGTCGAGGATTTTACCAATTGGGATATCGCCACTCCCGATGTCAACCACCTAACTTTTCAAACCCCGAGCCCCGAGGTACTGATCCTCCGATGTGAAGCCACCTGGACTCCACTCGCTTCCGGGGTCCCATGCTGCCACGTCACCCTCAAGGTTTCACGGATCATGGATCCACAATGTAAGTTTTCCTTGTGGTCGAAAACCTCGAACACCGAACCCCGATTCTCTGACTCCTCGGGATCTTACGCCACGTGTCCCTGCTCTGATCGACGGCTCCCGTTGATTTGGGAAATCATGACTCGCGACTTCAATGAGTCTTCACCTCACCTCGTCAACCGCCAAATGTCGAGCCCCGATAGGCTTTTATCCTTCATGCGCCTTCGGGTTAACTTCCTCGCAGCTCTCCACGATCTGACAGTCGGTGGGATTTCGTGAATTCCTCCTGCGAACCCTGACCGTCAATTCTCCTCCTTGGAGATTTCTCTTCTCTAAAGCTCCTTCTAGGTTGGAACTTCTCCTGGGTCTGTTCCCAAAGTCTTCACGACGGAAATATTCTTTCTGAGCTTAGTTCCTCTGACTCCTTCAACTGAAGGTTGGCGCACTCCTTGCGCTCGGCGTCCAATCAATCTCTAAGTGTTGGATCTTCTGGACTCTGCGCGCTTCCTGCAATTCTTCTTGCGAATTCCTTGCACGCAAAGCGCTATCTATCTTGAGCTTATCCTGTAGCTTCGACCTCTACAGAAGCTCGATTCTCTTCTCTTTCTCCTGCAAATGGAGAATAAAATTCCTCCTGGCAATCTTCCCTCTCAAGCAACCTATTGCTGAGTACTCTGGGTATTCAGCAACCCAGTGGAAGCTCCCTCCGTGGATGCTTCCTTCAAGTGATAGGAATCAAAGAGTTCCTTCCCCCTGTGCTATCTGCATATTCCCTCAACGCCCTCCTGGTGGAGTATCTCTTCCATCGAAAATGCAATGGTTATGCTTTCCCTGTGCGCTCCTACACTTCGCTCTATGCTCTCCACGCAAAGCTTCTCAGAATCCTCAGCAGAATTCTGGTCTTTCAAAACTCACAGCAGAGTTCTTTCCTCTCAAACGCTCGATACCCTCTTGGTAGAGCTCCTACAGAACTCCTCATAGGTTCTGTTCACAACAGTGTCTCGGCTACACTGCCTTGACTATTGAGGTGTTCAGTAACCCCAAAAGTCCTCCTTCTATCTGAGGTGATGACTTCAGTTTTGTGCCCTCAGCACGTCTCTGTCTGACTCCTATGAGTTCAGAAGTGCCACCTCTGTGCACTGGTATTCAGAGTCTCAACACTCTGTCATGCCCTCATGGCATGAAACCTCAAAGACGTCTCAGACCTGAAATCAAGCATGCTCCCTGCAATGGCATAATCACAATACACAAATGCAGCATATAATGAACAGACACACAGACATGCATATAATGACAGATAATGCAGGAAAAACTTCTCTGTATTAATAATGGCAAATTCCTGTATATTTTACAAGGTGTTCCTCGAGCTCTCCCTCGGCTCTTCTCTTCTGCTCTACATGTATATCCGACTCTCTTCAAAATGAGATCTGAATATCTCTTTTACCTGAGGGGCTCTTAGCGCTTCCCTCCAGGACTTACCTACTCTAATCAATTTACAATAAATGGCTTTCTAGTCTGTTGTCCCGAACTAGATCTCAGTCGATCTATAATAAATGCCTATCTTATCTATTTCTTGCGCAAAAGCATGGCTTTCCTGGCTCACCAGCCTAAGACATTAAATTACATTCATTACAAACTCAAAATGAGGATGCGCCTCCCTTCAGCTCTGAATGAGTGCGCACTGACGTGGCTGGCTGGCTGGCTGGCATGGAGCGATGCTCCTGCATCAAACACCAAAAATGTGTCGAGTGGAAGCCAAAATACCTGGGCACATGATGGTGGGAATCAATGTTTCAATATGGTCCAATCTAAATTTAGTGGAGCCACTAGGAATCATGATTACGGTTCTTCACAACATGTTGTAAGTTAATATCCTCCTACAATGAAAACACCTTTACAGATTGATAAGCCAGAACCTCTATCTTGTATTCTGAAAGGATTCCTTAAGTGCTCTTCCCATAATCGTAATGCAAGAGCCGCCTAAAATTACTTGATTTTCGAGTATTTTGGCCAAATGCCATGCGCGATGTCGACTTTGGAGGTGCTCCAGATGTGTCCTACTAATAGGAATTCATTTTTATATGATTTAGGAGCTCTATACCTGAGTCACTCAAAGGTTATAAAGTTCGATGTTCCATATGTCAAGCCTCACTTTCCTTACCATGTGGCCTTTCAAATCCATGTGGAGGGTATGAATATCACCGTCAATCGTACTATCATTGATGAAGGCACTTTGAGATCTGTAATGTCTCTATCTTGTTGGAAAGTCATTATCTCTCTGCCACTTTCCCAATCCATGACCATGTTAACTACATTCGATGGACATTATTTCAGACCCCATGGTATCCTTCCCTCTTTTTCAATCCAGTTAGGTGAAAAGACTATCAAGGTCGAGGTCGAGGTGGTTGATGCGCCTCTTGACTACAATATTTTTTGGGGGTGTAATTAGACTTATGCTATGACATTCATTGTGTTTTCGGTTTTTATGCTTTCCTCATGAAGGGAACATTGTGAAAATCGACGAATTGTCCTTTGCGCATCCTAGTCCTTTTTCATCAGTGGGACCTTCGATCCACATTATCCATAATTATCAGTAGGAAACTAAGAATGTTGGTGTCATAATGTATTCCTCCATGTTGGGAACTTTTAATTCGTCAATGATGATCTCATACATTAATTCCATCTATAGTGAGTCTTCATCGTCATTGAGGTTCATTCCTTTTTGTAGGTCATATCTTAATGACCCATGAACCCTACCTTTTCCATATGTGTCATATTAATTTCATTCACACATTAGGATGGAAATGTCACTTCTTGCAGTAGAAATTGTGTATTAGTCTATACAAGAAGCTAATCCAGACCAGGATCCTCCCTCCACATAGACGGAAGAGGTGGATCCTATCTTACAGCCCATATGGGATGCTCACTCATCTATTTCGCATGAATCCCTCGATGATAATTTGCCCTTGGATGAAGCCATCTTAGAGGAAATGTATGGTCTTGATAGGAATTAGGACAATCTTCATCATAGATCTTATTTTCTCCTTGAGTTTGAATGGATTGAATAGGATGAGTTTAGTTCCCCCTTGAGTGAGATGGTTGGTCATGTTGTGATTATTTTAGATACACATGGTATATATGATGAAGGAAACATGGTGAACATTAGTCCTTTCATCGTGATAAACATATCTCGAACCCCTGATAAGATCAAAAATGTATATATCGATGTAGATTGTTTTCCTGAAGAAATTCAAACCTACATCAATCATTTCAAGGAATTATGAAAGGTATTTACTTGGTTATATGAAGAGATTCCATGGATTGACCCCAATATTGTCGAACATGAAATTAAAGCTTATTTGAATGATAAAACTACTTGACAATGACTTAGAGATGTAAATCCTAGGAAGGCCTCCATTATCAAGGCAGACATAGAGAAGATTCCCAACACTAGCTTCATTTACCTAGTTCACTTGAATGACTGGGTATCCAACCTTGTTCGCATAGATAAGACGCAAGGAACCATTAGTGTAAATATGGATTTTAGGGACATAAATAAATCATGTACTAAATATAACTTCCCCACTCCCTTTATTAGTCATATTATTGATGAGTGTGCGAGAAGTGAAGTATTTTATTTTATGGACAAATTTTCAGGTTATAATCAAATTCAAATTAAACCCAAGGATCAACACAAGATGACATTTATTTTTCCTTGGGTACCTTTGCATACCAAAAAATTCCTTTCGTTCTTAAAAACGCTAGAGAAACATTTCAACGTTCCGTGAACTTTGTGTTTCACGATCTTAGGCATATTTTTGGAGCCTATCTAGACAATGTTGTTTCTCACTCTCAAAAGAGGGTTGATCATTCAACTCACCTTTGACTAGTATTTGAAATCTGTTTCTATTATCGCATTCGGTTGAACCCTCACAAATGAATATTTTGTGTTACTTCTGGCCTCCTTCTGGGATTCATATTTTCTAAGCATGGGATCATGGTGGATCCTATGAAGGTTGAGGCAATAATTTGATTTTGTTCCCCGCTCAATATTCAACAACTTCATGGTTTATGGGGAAGGCTAACTTCCAACGTCGTTTCATAGATAACTATGCTAGTATAACTAAGGGTTTCATGTATTGCTTGAAAAAGGTCACTCCCTTCATATGGGATGAGTGAGCCAAAAATTCCTTTGATTCTCTTAAGAAATCCCTGGTATTCATACCTATTTTGAAGCCCCAAGACTATAGTATATATTTCCTACTTTATATTGTTGCGTTCGAATGGAAAATTGGTATGGTTCTGGTTCAAGAAGATGACGAGAACATTATCTATTACATTATATAAAATATAATTGGTCTCGAACTTAAGTACTCTCACGTAGAGAAGCTATCCTTAACAGTCATGCATGCAATTCAGAGATTACGTCACTATATCTTACTCTGAAAGACTACCATGGTTGTTGGTATCAATCCATTTCAGTATGTTCTTACAAGGTGTGTCATAGGGAGAAAACACAATAAATGGATTGTGATTCTACATGAATTTGATCTTGATTTTTCCTCGGTGAAATCCAAGAAATCGCTAGTTTTTGCAGAAATCATGTCAGGCTTCCCTAGGCTTGAAGAGGATATTTTTCATGATGATTCATTCAGTGATGAAAACATATTCCTTTAAACATCTTCAAATCCATTGTATGGAGATATTTTAATCTACATTCAAACTCTAAAGCTTAACTAACATCTTTCGACAGACAACCAATGACGTACACGCCATGAGACCAAGATCTACCTCATTATCGGTGACACATTATATCATTGAGGGGTGGATGTTATTTTTTGTCATTTTTTGAATCAAGAGGATGATGACGTTGTTCTCAATGATTGCCACAATGGGGCATGTGGTCGTCACTTATATGGGCTTGCAACAACCCAAAATATGTTGTGAGCTGGTTATTTTTTCCTGTCAAATTTTAAATATTGTGTTGAAGTAGTCAAGAAGTGTCACCCTTGCCAGGTGGTCTCTTAGAATATGCATGTGTACCATACCCTCTGCACCCAATCATTACCGTTGGTACCTTCACCATGTGGGGGTGGATTTCATGGGCTGCAACCTAGCCTAGGTTGGGGGCAACCATCATATTATTGTGGTCATGGATTTTTTTGGTAAATGGGATGATTCCATGCCTATTGTCAAATCCAATCATGATACTACATCATTTTCCATATTCAATCAAATTAAAACATAGTTTAGAATCCTGAAGGAGATTTTCACTGATCATGGCAGTCACTTACAGAATTAAATGATGATAGAGTTAGCATCCATACTGATTTTTAAACACAATCATTTTTCACTATACTACCCCCATGAAAATGGACAATTATAGGTCATCATTAAATCTCTAAAGACCATTTTACAAATAACAATCAAACAGAGTAAATATAACTAGCACGTGATGCTTTACCCTGCACTATGGGCATACCAAACCATAGTAAAGACTTCCATCGATTTCTCACCATTTCAATTAGTCCATGGAGTGGAGTCAATCCTTCTTATTGAATGTGAAACCCCTTATCTTAAGTTTTCATTCGAGCTCCTACCTTACATGACCAATATCGAAGAACGTCTCATACACTTAGAGTATCTAGATGAGCAGTGTCGAGATTCCATTGTAGCCATTGAGGAAAATAAACAATGTGTTAAGGTCTAGTATGATAATTGTGTCCATGCTTGGAGGTATGTTGAAGGTGACTTGTTTCTTCTCTATGACCAAGCTAAACAACCATTGGGGACATGAAAATTTAATCCCATGTGGCACGATCCTTACTTCATGGGACATTTCCTTAAAAAAGGATCATACGAGTTAGAATATTATGAAGGGAATGTGTTGGAAAAGCCCATAAATGGGATCTACCTTAAAAGGTATTACACTTGAGCCTTCGAGCTCAAGTGTAACCTTTTTATACTATTGTATGTTAGTGCATATATTGCTCTCTTTATTATTTTGTGTCCTCGACTTTCTTACTGATTTTTCCCTTGGTTGGAAAATGTCAATGGAATATTTGGTGTTGTTAGGATTCGTAGACAGTGCCATTCATCATACTTAGAGCATGTATTTTCTCTACTTGGGTTATCTATGTTACAGGTATGAACTAAC
>JZKD02S0055627.1:493351-518143 GCA_000966675.3 Picea glauca | reverse complement strand
GCAGTCGTGTTCCAGCAGTCGTGTTCCAGCAGTCGTGTTCCAGCAGTCGTGTTCCAGCATTCGTGTTCCAGCAGTCGTGTTTCAGCATTCGTGTTCCAGCAGTCGTGTTTCAGCAATCGTGTTCCAACAGTCATGTTCCAGCAGTCGTGTTTCAGCAATCGTGTTCCAACAGTCATGTTCCAGCAGTCGTGTTCCAGCATTCGTGTTCTAGCATGCATTTTAGCATCTACGTTTCAGCATCTGTGATTCAGTATTTTTGTTTCAGCATCTACGTTTCAACATCTGTGATTCAACATTTGTGTTTCAGCATCTACGTTTCAACATCTGTGATTCAGCATTTGTGTTTCAGCGTCTACGTTTCAACATCTGGGATTCAACATTTGTGTTTCAGCATCTACGTTTCAACATCTGAGATTCATCATCTGTGTTCACCATACACAATCGATTGCCATCAATGACAACCATGATCATCTGTGTCATCTCTGCTGTAGCCATATTTCCAACAATCTATTCACCCGAGTGACAAATAGTGTCTTCATTAGATGTTTTTCTATATCCATCAATGAATAATGTCGTTGAGTATAGCATTGTTATATATTTATTGGGAGACACCATTTCACATGGTATTCGATCTTTAAAAGTTCACCTGGACTCTCAGTTAGTTGTGTGTCAATTAAATGTAAGTTAACTGGTAATAAATCCTACATTACTCTGACGTTTCCTTCGAGTATGACTTTTGGAATGATATGTTGATTTTATTACTTACAATCATATACCTAGAATTTCTAATCAAGTATTTGATGCATATGCCTACTTTGTATTTCTTATTCATGGCCATGAACAACTATTAGTTATATATCCACGTGGATCTTTAGAGTAATTCATATTGGAAACCATGTGTACAGAGTCAATATGAATTTTAATATTCTCACAAGTGACTAGTTCATCCAATTGGGTCCTCACTACTCCATTTGTGGGAATTATAATGTATTTCTCCCACCGGGATTGCTCCTCTAACCTCACACATTATGGGGCATCTATTATAGACATTTTTTCCAAACTCCATGCATCTTGATCTTATTTCCTTCCCTTTCCCTCTGCAGACTTATGTTTCCCCTTTTTGTTTTTTCCAGAGTAAAAAAATCACAGTTTTGTACATATACATGGACCATATTTAGATAGCTCATGTATATGCAATTCGATCCATTACAACTTGCATACGCCGGGTCTTGTGCTAACAAATAAAAAAAAAAATGTCGAGCTTCCATGCCATGTCACGAGATCCATGATCCTTGACCTTCAATATACTGGAAACACTCTAACTCGATGCTTCAATTCCATTTGGAGGATATATATTGAACCATATACAATACTTGAGGGAATTCATCATTGAGAAAAAAGACACTTTGGATAAATTTCACTTTATATTGAGTCTGCATCCCTTTTCCCTTGAAAGTATGAACTTCTTGTGTTTAACCCCCAAAATCTTCTTATCTTGAGAAGGAGAAACTCAATTACTCCTACTACTTGTGGGATTTCCTTTGTGGAGGATAGAAGTGGTGAAGGCCCAACTGGAGGGACTTAGTTTCTCGGTTCCTATATGTGTCGTTACAAAAGTTTTTCACCTATGTACTTGTGTTGATTAAATTAATAGAATACTCTTTTATTGTCCAATTATATGTCACAAATATTTTTATTGATTTCCATGGGTGTATTTCTTATACATGTTAATGGATTATGCTAGTTTATATGTCAGTGTTCTATAGAATTTATATTTTCTTGTTTGTATTGGATGTTGGATATAATTTATATAATTTATATTTTAATTTTTTTACGAATAAAATAATCATAAAGAAATATTTGGTGAGTTGAAGAGTTGCAGTAATAAAGGTTGTTGAATCCCATAGGAACATGTTTAAATGATCATCCAATGGAATTATAAACTTACAAAGTAATGTGCAAAACTTTTGTAACATTTGAAGGTAGAAAAGGCTATGGAATTGATTATATATTACTTTCTTTTAAAGATCTATACAAACATAAAGACAATGTGTTCTAATTTATCTATGAAGACTATAAAATCTATGTGTCCTAATTTATCTTTCCTACAACACAAACTCTAGTGTTTTGAAAAAAAAATTATCTAGACACAAAATTTCCTTGGCTTGTCGGATGGTGCTACAAAACCCTACAACTCCTTGAAACTAAATTATGATGATGAAACTAAAATAATTTTCTTAAAACTCAATTCTACAGAAAAGAAACTAATTAGTAAAGAGTAAAGTAAATATTTTCAAAATCAACCTGACCTACAGACCACTAAACAAAACAAAACATTTTATTTCCAACCACAAGTTTATGGTATGTTGTTGAAAGGATAATCACAATAACGTAAATATGCTATCTAAAAAACTAAAAAAAACAACACAATGAAACAAAAATGCAAATGAAAATATAAATACAAATGCACATTCACCAACAACTTCTTCAAGTGGGAAATTCTTGAAGAGGATCGTAAAATTCCTTCTTCAAGAACTTATATTATAACAATATTTATACTATAAGCATATTTATACTAAAGAGGCCTTGGATTCCTCCAAAATTGATAAGAAACTCCAACCTAAGTTCTTACAATCTTACCACTAAAATCACTAACATCATCTTCATCAGTTATAATAGCTTGTTGAGGAATGAAATTCTAGGGTACACGATCCTCCTTCAACACTTGAATAGAAGGTCTCCTCGAGAGTTCTTCTCTCTTCATATTGGTAAAATTATTTTATGTTATATTGTGGAGAAAGTTAACTCTATGTGTCCTAATATATGCTAATTGCAGTGTTGTCACCCTTCTTAAACTGATGAAAGAATATATCCTATATAATAGAAGGGATGTTTTTACCCACTTGAACTTTCTCTTTTAGGTAACTAAGACAAGTGTTAGTGGTAGCACCAAATGTCGAGGAAAATAATTAAAATAATTTTTCTACATTAGTAGTGATCAAGGCTACTGAAAAAAACAATTCATCATAAACACATCAATATTCTAAACTCATCAATACAAAGAAAAACTCAAGCATGTTTATACAAAAATTCATAAAATACCACCAAAAATAACCATAGTAAGTAATTAATCAACAAATTGTCAATTTGTACAAAATTGTTTAGTTCAAAATTTATGAAGCTCAATAATGGGAAAAAATCAATATTCTAGAGGATGAATGGCTATGAATGATGAAAAATGTGGGCCAATTTAGGGTCCCAATGATAATACTTAAGGGTTGATTAGTTGCAAAATTATAATTTTGATATTGAATATTCTCAATGAAAAATGTGAACAAAATACTGGATGTCCTATAATATTTTGCATCCCTCATGTTGCTAAATATTGTTTGTCCAACCAAGGTTGAGACCCTAGGCACTACATAAATAGAAATTTCAAGAGATTCTTTTGCACCTTTCTAATCTAGATCCAAAAAAAAGTTGGAGGAAAAATATGACTTGTAAAACTAAAGAAAATGCTACGATTCCCCTGACATACTAGAATTCCTACCTTAAAACTTTTTACAAAAGATTATGTTTTCTATACAAGACATAAATTGTTTTGTTAATCGACTTGCAAATGCGAAATCTAACGACATTGAGGGAGACAAAGACTAAATATTAAAAATTGGACTGCCTATTAATGTCCCTCACATTAAGATGATCTTAAATTTAGCAATCAAGAAAGGATTCTCTAAACCTTGGAATCAAATCATCATTGTAACTATTTTTAAAACTGGGGATAAAAACAATCCCTCTAATTATAATAAATTTATGATTAGCCTCATTTTATCCAATATATATGGGAGTATTTTGGAAAGACGATAAGCATATATGCCTAGAAATCCATTGAAAAAGAGCTAAATGTAAGGTTGTTTTTGTTACCCCCCATTTATAGGGTAAACTAAGGAGATGATGTCGCAAGGCTTTCAATTTGAATACATGAAGTGTCGAGAGAAATAATAGAAGATAGAGCCCCTCCTCTTACCACACATCACCATTAATCGATAAAATAAATTTCCACCACACGGGCTTGGTTCACAGAGGAAAATAAGTATTTTTTCATGGGGTATCAAGTCTGGTCTCATGGTAAGTGTAATTTTAATAATTGAGGAGTTTTAACTTGTTGCAAAGGGTCCTTTCTTGATTTTGAAATTTTTTTCTTGGAAATTATGTCTTTTGCCTGATTTCACCTTGGCGGTTGACATGTTTTCCTAGTAAGTGGGTCACCTTCAAGAAAACGGCTTCTACTAGGGGCTCTCAATGAAGGTTCATCATACCATTCCCATCCATACTTACCACCTTCTAAACTTCATCATTTTTGTTTCCTCATCTTTTAGGTTTACAGACTTATTGACCCAAGAAGGGCTTGTACCTCATTTCATGGGAAGAAGGGGCTAAAGAAACAGGGGTTTTGTATCTGGAAAAAGATAAAATCCATACATTACCCTCTATATTCTCACCCTAAGGTCTTGAGAGCAATAAAATGCTTCTCCAAAAATTGAAGGAGTTGTAAAAATAATAACACATAATTAAATAAATGTCCTCCTTGTTGAGGGAATGCACATGGCAGTGTCTTTTACTTTCCTTTCACATTACACTTTGTGTATTCTTAGCCTCAAGTGGAATTGAAGTGATACTTACTTTACATTAAACATATAATTCAATGTTTTGGACCATAATAAATTGATGGAAAATAAAGAGCATGGGAAAATGTTGCATTGCAAATGAGGTTACAACGCACCCTCTACAAAGGGACCTATAAATGAGACAATATGATCCCTTGTATGTCAAGAAACCTCATTCCCAAAAGTAACACCCCCATCCACCTCATACTCTTTTACATGACTTACAGAGGGTCCTCTTTGGAAACACGCCTTGACTTAGGGATTCACTTACCCAATAGGGAACCATGACAATATTCCCATACTTAAATTTAGCAAGTTGCATAAGGTCTTTGAGGATTTGTTTATTTTGAAAAGGGGGGATTTGATGTAGATTTTTTCATATTTTTTTTATTAAATATGGATTAATTGGAATGATATATGTGACTTATGAACCCTTTTCTTTACAGGAACTTGCCAGGTGAAATATTTTCCATGGAGGAACTAGGTCACTAGGACCTTCATAGGGGTTAGAAGGCCATAGGATGGATGATGTACCCCCACTCATTGCACACTTGGGAAGATGAAAGTTTTCTTTGGAGGATCTTGGACAACATGATATGATCACATTGAGGCCCCTTGCACCTAAACATTGACATTGGGAGGCCTAGTACGTCATATCCTATCCCTTGATGTCACCTTTATTCATGGGGTTATGATGGGGTTTTTATGGTAATGGTGGTGATGTGATTTGATTTTATGGCATGAGATGCATGTATTGTCACCCTAGCACATGATGAGGTGACACATGGCCTTTGGAGGTTTAATGACTTTCACCTATAAGCTCAATGTCTCTTTTGGAGGCCTAATGTCACCCTTTAGAGAATGACATCAACCTTTGGGGGATTTTAATTTAATGTTGTTTCATTTTTGCAAATTTTAAAGACAAATTAGAGGGTCGACCCTTTTTCTATTTTGTTTTTGACTTGTAAAGTGGAAAAAATAGGGTTAGATGACCTTGTATAAATAAAAGTCATTTCACTCTCATTTTATCATCATGTGGCTGAGAATCACATACTCTCTTGGATGAAATTTTATCTCTACATCTCTCGTGGTGTATTGTAGATTATTTTTTACTTTCTATTGTAATGAAGTCTAGCGCTATCTCTTTATGCTTATTTTATTGGAAATGTGCTCGAACATTATTGTTAAGTAAGGGTTTTTGTATGTTATCTCTTGAACTAGGAAAGGAATTTCTTCAATTGTATTATTTCTTCTTGTTTTTTAAGGTTAATATTATTAAATCCCTGAAGGACCATAATGTCATACGCCCTCCATCAAGATCTATCTTTTTTTCATTGAAAAGGATATTTTTCAAAGGTTTCTACAAGGAGTAAAGGGATTACACCCTTCTAGATTTACCTTGCTAATGTTTGTTTTATTTAGGGAGTAAAAAAGGTGTACACCCCTAGAGAATTAATAAACCCTGGATCCTAAAAAAGAGACCCCACAATCCAATATATAAGGCACTAATTTGTTGGCATTGAAGATTGAATATTATGCATTCATAAACATGATATCAAGGAGTTTGAATTGTCTAAGTTTGGAATATAATTTTACATGATTTAAGGTAATGTATGCACTAAGGGCATATTGAATAGCCAAGTTATGTCACTGTTGTTATAAATCTAATGTCACAGCTAATACGGATGCAGAAAAATCATCTTTACCTTACTCTTTTCTCACCTTTCTACCTCTAAAATTTACTTGGAAGCTGCCATACTTAATATACTAGTTAAATGCTATTGTTTGGGTGGTTTGTTCATTGATTTTAGTGGCTAGATGTTTTTTCTGTAGAAAATTGTTTCTACATCCATAAGGCTGTTACAAATATTTCTGATAACACTAACTAACATCCCTTGAATTGCTATCAAAGTCTTGGTTTAATTATTGGGAATGCATCTACTCATTGCTAGGTTTATTTCCAACATCTTGCACTTGATTTTGATGGTACAATTTGCAGCTTTTAATATCATTTATTTCGGATATATATATATATATATATCGATGCCATTTTGGATGGAGAATTTTCTTGTTGAATCCCCTTTGGTTTTGAGGCTTCATTTATTGTATATTGTCTTGTTCTAGGAATAGATAACATTGTTTTGCATGTACATCACCTTTGGAAATAATATAACTTCTCATGAGACTCTTTCTTAATCCTGATATCCAATATTGAACTTTATCTATAGGGGCATCCTTCATCTCTTTTCACTTTCCATCACAATACCCCTAGGGTCACCCAATATTCCCCCCTTGGGGTGATTTTATCATCACTAAATTGAGGGAAGTGTTTATCTAAGGTGATAGTGGGTAAACAATTCCATAGTTGTCACACCTTTGTGTTTTCGGTTGGGATTTTCCCAAACAACAATCTGTTTGATAACATTTTGGTGCCATTTCTTGGGAGGATTTTGAATCCTTGGACTAATGACACTTGGAATGTTATCCCAAATCCTTTTACCCTTGTTTGCTTCGAAACTCCATTTGAGGGAAGTTCCATTTTTATTTTTCATGATATTTTTTTGAAGTTCATCATCCAACTTCATTGAGGTATTACCCTAAGTGATGGAGGTATGTATTTATGGTTCTTTCATGAGGCTTACAAAGATTTGGAGATTGATTATGTTTATTGGTATCCAAAAAACTTCCCAAAGAGATGGATAGAATGTATCACTAATTTTGATGGTGATCCATTTTCGTTCATTGCACATATTGTCGAGTTTACTAAATTTATTTTATGCGTGGGTATAGAACATGGAGATGTGATAGTACGGTTATTTTTGTTGTTGCTCGAGGAGAAGCAAAGAGACTGGAATAGAAATTATTGCAAACCTAAAAGTATATCTTCTTCAATGGTTCCTATCTAATAACTCCTTAACTATTAGGGCCCTAGAACTCATAAATTTGAAGATATTATTAAAGACCTCAAAGATTCCTTTCTAGGACAAGGTTTACCCTTTGACCTTATTGAAAACTTGAGGGAAACACTTATTAAAAATCCTATTGAAAACACAATTGGGGAATAAAACGTCGAGGATATTAATGAAGAATGTTTTGAGTGTCTGAAGGAAAACATAGAAGAAGACAATGAGTTTTATGAACATTTACTAGAGCACTACCATAATAAATACTTCTTGGTCAGGTTTTGCAAAATTACGAGAGGGAGCCTACCTGATACATATCATGGGAGGTTTCCATTACCTATTTCAAATTCAGTTCTTTATGTGACTATGTGACAAAGAAATACAATTACTAGGAGAGCCTCCCAACCCACGATCAATCATTCTTGATTCTCAAAGAATTCTCAAAACTCATTGAAGATGAAGCCCATGATGATGAATATTTTATTAGAGAACACGTCCACAAGGAAATTTTCCAAAAAGAAAAAGATGATAGTATCTTTAAAAATTAAGGATTTCAACTGCTTGAAGAGATTGTTGAAGAATAATTTGTATCCATTATCCTTCCTAATGAATATAAAATTGTACAACCTTGTTGTATTCCTGGAGAGATTAGTTACAGAAAAACAATCAAGAGGAAAGAAGTTGGAAAACGGGTCCATTAAGAGGAGGAAAAATCCAAGTATAGGACATTGACAAAACATCACTTGCGAGAGAAAAAGCCTATGATGACAAGAAGAACAATTTTTCTCACTTCCATCCTTTCGGGAAAAATCAGATGAAGCACTCCAAATTGAGCATTAAGCCCCTTGTGATGAAGAGACATTAGAGTCGTGTGTCCATAAAAATGGTTGTCGAGAAAAGAAGGAATAATTATGATAAATTGCAACATGTTGAGAACCTGGGTGAGACATCACTATCTTTTCTACCGCTTGATGAAGGTGAATTTTCCATCTTTGATTTCCTCTTGTACATGAATATGAAGAAGTTTCTAGTGATTTAATAGCACAAGATCTTGCCGAGATGTCTCATATAATAACTTCCTTGCATGACACAATCACAAAAAAGTATGGCTTGAATGATGAAGAATTCGTTGATGAATAAGACTCCCATCAAGTACATCATGTTGACGACTCAATTGAAGCTACTCAATATTTTGCTCTCCTTGCACACAAAGACAAAGAAATGCTCATTTGCAACCATGTAGATGGATTTATGAATTGACCTTTGGATGAAGTTAGAGAGCATAGAGACAACTTTATATGTGTTGGGAGATGTATATGGGATGTGGGTTGTTTCATTTTTTATAGAGATCCCATTTACGACATTGAGAGTAGTTCTCTAGAAAAAAGGGTGAGTTGTCATCTTTAGAGAACTAGTAATCATGCATATATGATTCAGAAACTTGGAATATTGATAATGATATGGTCACAAATGTATTTCATCCATTTTAGGATGATGTGTCACAATATACTCATGATGATCTTTAGCCATCCCTTGGGAGTCGTGATGCATATCATTTTGGGAACCCATATTTTTTATATGAATATTTTTAACCACATTCACACTTATGCTTTGATCAACACAAGGACGTTACTAGACCAAATAAATTAGAGACTCACACTGCTGAACAACAATTTTTTGGTCTCAGGCCCTTTTGCAGATATTTTTGAATGAAGAGGAAGCATGTTTTGAGTGAGCAAAAAGACTCCTTTTTCAAACCTATGTTTATACCTTATCTCATACCTGCTTTTTTTGGAAATCATAAGGTCTTATTGGGATCTCTCATCTCCTGTTAGTCTTCAGGGAACAATGTTATTCTAAGAAAGGATGAATATGAGTTGTCGTATATATGAAGTAGTCCTAATAAGAAATGGATTTATCAGGATTGTGGCTATTCTTTCCAACAAGATTATCTCCCTCCCACCTACCTCCATGAGTTGATTTTCATGATTAATTATATGTTTATGTATGCTCATGATTATTATGTTCTTGAATTATCTTTTTTGTATTACATAATTAATAACATGGGTAGATACGTTTAGGATATGATAAATTGGTTTCATTGGTTGCACAATTTCACCTGACATCACTTGGCACCCAATTTGTATAGGCCTTGGGCCCCAGGTAAGTAGGTGGGTCATTTGATTTCTTACATTGCATTTGAGTGTTCATTTTCTTGCAGCTACATTTGATTTCACATTTTCTTTACATATTGATTTTTTTCATTTATTCATAATTGTTGTGGTACATTTGATTTAATCATATTACATATTAGTTAGAAGTTTTTAGAAAAATGAAAAAAAAAAAATTCTAATGGATAGTTGGATTTTTGAATTTTTTATTATATGAATAAAGTTGTGAGTGCACCACCCTTCGATATCCCAACATGTATGTTTCAGTGTGTGTAGGCGTAAGGCTTACCAGGAGATGTTGAGGTTTTCATGTACTCTACGACCACCACATGTCCCCGACTAGGAGCCAAATGATATCCCCCATTTATAGGGGTAACTAAGGAGATGATGTCTTGAGTCCCATAGGTTGAAGACATGGAGTGTCGAGAGTCAAATGAGTAGATAGAGCCCCTCATCTTACCAAAAATCACCATTGATAGACAACAACAACGTCCAATACACTAGATTGGTTCAAAGAGGACAACAAGGCTTGCTTCATGAGGTAACAAGTCTGGTCTCGTGGTAAGTGTTATTTTAATAATTGAAGAATTTGAACATGTTGCAAAGGGTCCTTTCTTGATTTTGAAAATGTTTTCTTGGAAATTATGCATTTTTCTTCATTTCACCTTGGTGGTTGACATTTTTTCCTACTAATTGGTTCACCTTGGGGAAAAGGTTTGGTAGTAGGGGGTCTCCTTGAAGGGTTAGTGTACCATTCACATCCATAATTAAAACCTTCCACACTTCTTCCTTTTTGATTCCTCATCTTTTGGGTTTTCAAGCTTATTGACCCAAGAAGGTATTGTACCTCATTTCATATGAATAAGGGACTAAAGGCACATAGGGGTTGTAGAAGAAAAAATATCAAAGCCATACATTATCATCTAGATTATCGCCATAATGTATTGAGAGAAATGAAATGTTTCTCCACTAATTAAATGACCTATGGAAAGAAAAACACATAATTAAATACATGGCTCTCTTGATGAGGGAATGCATTTTATGGTGTCCTTTACTTTCCTTTCACATGACACTCTATTTGTACTTAGCTTCAAGTGGATTTGTTTTTCTCATTACTTTCCATTACATATAGCACTCAATGTTTTGGACCATAATCAATTAACATAAAATAAAGGGTTTGGGAAAATGTTGCATTGCAAACGAGGATGAAACACACCCTCTACAAAGGAACCCATAAATGAGACAATATGAACCCTTGTATGTGAAGAAACGCCATACCCAAAATTCACAGCCCCATCCACCTCATACTCTTTTACATGACTTAGATAGGTTCCTCTTGGGAAACATCCCTTGACTTGGGGATTGACTATAGGACACCATGAAAACACTCCAATACTTAAATTTGGAAAGTTCTATAAGATCTTTGATCATTTGTTTATTTTTAAAAGGGAGGATTTAATGCACATGTTACGGTGGTTATTTTATGAAATATGTTTTACTTGGAATGATACATTTGAGTTGTGGAACCTTGGAGGGCATATTTGTTTGTCTTTGCAGGACCTTGCGAGGTGAAATATTTTCCATGGAGGAACTAGGTCACTATGACCTTTATAGGGTCTTGGAACCCACAAGATAGATGATGCAATACCACTCATTGAACACTTAGGAAGATGAACGTTTCCTTTGGAGGAACTTGGATTGCATGAGATGTTCCACTACAAGGAAAATACCCTGTAGTAGAGGTTTTTATAGATGCCCATATAAAAATACCCCAAAATTTATTTTATAGCGAATGATACTAGTAGAGGTGAGAGGGCGGAGGTTTTAACATATTTTTTACACTGTAAGTACATGACGTACCAGTGTGTTTTATACAACAAGTGCATCAGTTCGCTCAAAACTAGCGCATAATAGTAGGGTTATTTCACATAAATAAAATATTATCTAGTGCGCTACGAAAAATAATGACGCACCAGGAAATAATGATGCACCGTAATAGTATTGTTTAAAAATATATGGTGCGCAACTTAACACTGGAAGTATCGGTGTGCTATTAGTAGACCACACTGTTATATGGTTAAATAAAAAACATTTACTCACCAATGTAGGATAGTGTCAAAAAATATATTCTGGTGCACTCCATTGTATCATGCACACCACTGCTCCAATATGGAGCATCGTGTTAGGGTTAATTTCCAAATTTATGCAATGCGCTATGTAAAATCGTCTGCACAGTGTCATGCTTAGACAAAAAAAATTGCACCATTGTATTTTTTCAAAAAATGTATGGTGGTGCACTATGTAGTAGTAAAATCACCTATGCACATGCATGCCCAAACACATGCACACCATGCCAGGGATTTAAAAAAAAAAAATAGAATTGGCGTGCTCAGTAAACATGTACGCCCTGGTACGGTTGGTCATCAAGCGCACCGGAACAAGTTTTTATAAAAAATAACTACAGACGGTAAAATAATTTTTACCATTTTTAGGGTTGTAGAGCTCAAAAGGATCGGTGCAAAGTTTTCCTATTTGAAGTATCCTATCATCGGTGCTTTCCTTGATTTCTTTCCTTTCATCTATTGCTCAGTGCGTGAAGTTCAAAATTTTCCAACTGGTGGGAAAATTTGGTTTTTTTTAGTACGTCACAACCATGCATGCCCGACAACAAAATGTCCAAGTAATGTCCTTGTTTCTTCACAACTTAAGTTTTCATTGGATTAAAATTTAAAACTGAGTGAAATTTTAAGTGTAATGAAAATACACAATGCGTTTGGAGCGCTTGGCTCACACTGCCTATGATGCGACCTGTGAATTTACAGGTCCAACCATGTACCTTGTTACCGTTCTCGGTGGTGCATTGGTAAACATAAATGCACCAACACAACCATTTAATGAGGAACCGAAGAAAAGTATATAACTGGTAGGGAGGTGTGCCAAAGTACACATAACACACTGGGCCATTAAAGTACATGGTACATTTCCATTATTAGATATATTTTTACGCAGTTCATCAGTAAATGTGCAGACTACAACATTCATGATTACCAAACACACCACTGATAATTATAGCAATATGTTACAATGCACCTTGTAAATATTTTGGTGGCACCATACGCGGTGTGATAGTAACGAACGAAATGCACTGCAAAAAAATTTATACTCAAAATTTTTGAAAAGTTTATGTGATGGCGTGTCGACATTCATTTCACACACTGATGTGTGTAGTCAACGTATATGCACCACATTTTTGCTAATTTCTAAAAACAAAATTAGGTGCGTTAAGATTTTATTTTTCCTTTTCATTTAAGAGGTGTGTAGGATAAATGTAACACATCAGTGCATATGTGTTGTAGTGTAGCACCCCGGTGTGGTATTTTTTTACAATGCACCACATAACATACTAGAACATATTTTGTTTGGTGTGTTACTTTACATTGACGCACCATGGATGGTTCACACAATATATACACACCTCCTACAACGTGTGACTATTTTTTGGGTGCATCAGTAATGCAATTGACTTATTTTTTGAAGGAATTTATTTTTTCGTATTTATATATAAATTTACCATTCAACAGATTTTTTTTTTATGTTTTATGTATGAGTGAGGCTGATGTATTTCATATGTTAATCATGCATAGAATTGAGAAGAGATATTAGGAGAAGAAATAAGAGAAAAGGGTGGACCTATACAATGTTGTACGTGGATCAAAGTCGAGGAAGAGGGAGATGGATTTGTACCCTTTCCCTATTATTCAAGGGACTCATGTTCTCTTGAGAAATGTAGGCCTCCTTAAGTATTATTGGTGCAAGCCACGTGACCCTCACGGTCCAACTGCTCTCACCAGGACCTTCTTCGAATCAGACCGAAGAGCTACAATGCTCTCAGATCCCATCTCAGAACCTTTTGTCACCCACAGGACTCTCTGTCGACCTCCCCTGATTGTCTCGAGAAATCGGGTTTCGCGATATCACGAAACCTGTGTGCATGTTCACGTGCTACTCAAAACCCCGAACTCCGATATGCACGTGCGTCAATCCCGTGCCACGTCACCTCCTATCTCCACTCTATCGGGAATCGCGGGATCGCAATTTCACCAGTCGCAATTCCTTTGCCTCTGAAAACCCCGAATGTTGAATCCCGACCTTTCGGGATCTCGTGCCACCTGTCCCTATAATGATCGACGGCTCTGATTAAATCGGGGAATCGCCAATCGTGATTTCAATCACTATGAAACTCTTGCCTCAGGGAAACCCGATATGCCGAATCCCGATGGCTCTTGATCCTCCGTGCGCCCAAGGGATAAACCTCGCGCAACTTCTCCAATATCCAATGGTCAGCGGTATTTCGCGAATCTCTCCTGCAAACCCTGACCGTCAATTCTTCTCCTTGGGGATTTCCTCCACTCCACCATTTCTCCCAGTTTGAACCTCACCTAGGTCTGTTCCCACAATATCCATGAAGGAACTATCCCTCCTGAGATTTTCAACTTTGACTCCCTCAGAGACTTTACACACGCTTCTCATGCTCGACTTCAACAACTCTCGAAGTGTTGAGTCCTTCAGAATTCTATGCGCTCGTAGCCACAGTAATCCATGCCTTCCTTTGCTCAAACTTCCCACTGAGACTTTAGATTCAGCCTGCACTTATTCTGTACGACTCTATTAGGCCCAATTTAACTTCTGGGTGAACGAGAATGAGAGTTTAACTGTCTAGCCTCATCAACGCACTCCATGCGGATGAATTCGAATGCACTCTATGCAGGAATATCCTAGCTCAGATAGAGAAACAATTGAAACTCATTCTCTTCTCTCTCTGACTTCAGTTAAACCTCTGAAATCACATGCACAGCATATTCAAAAGCAAATGCATATAAGGAAAACAAAACATTTATGAGCATAATATCAACACAAAGAAACAACACATAGTCATGAAATTGAATCAAAAGCTCTCTTCTATTAATTCATCTGTACATGGGTGTTCTCCACAAGCTCTTTGCTCTGCGCTTATCTTCTGAATGCTTGATGATAATACAATGTACAAAGGAGGGTGCCTATATTCCGTTTTCCCTCTCGAAAACTACAACTATCAAATCTACAATTAATTCCTATCTAACAGCATTAAATCTATTAAATGTCTTCCTATCTACTAAGGACGAGAGCTTAAAGGCTCAAGGTCCATTTACAATACAAGTGCGCTTCTTTATGAATGGCTTCATAAAAGAGCGGCACAACAACTTCCAAAGCAATTCGAAATGTATGTTGGCGTTGTCCAGCTGTCTTTTCTACTCCACGCGCTGGCTCGCATGATGAGTGAGAGATGCTCCTGCATCAATTATGAGGAGGCTACATCCATTAAGGGGAACTACGATTTGTTGGTGCATCTGATCTATTGATGGGATGTCCATTGTTAGGCTTTCTGTGTGGGTATGGATCAATGGTACCATCCCATTGAGGAGGATATTTAATTTATCACTGGGCTATCTAGGAGAGGGGAGGATTTTCCCTAGTTCTCATATGTACCAGTAGGTGTTGCAGCTGAGAGTCAGCTCATGTACTCTCAACGATATATTGGGCTTGATATGCTATCCCAAGATGATTTTAAGGTGTTTGGTGGAAATTTAAAAATCACCTATTTTGGTGTAAAGGAGGTTAGGTGCCTCTCACTGTTATTCATGACCGTAGCCCACTTTACCATTGATGGGAAGTGCATTAGCTTCCCTCTTATGTATTATGTTGATTCATTGGTATAGACGCCATGGTGTATCATATGATCTACCATTTGTTTGTGATAGTTTTGTATAGAGCTAGATAGATGTCATGCTATGATACATGGGAGGTCGAACTTCCATTTTCCTCAAAGATGTTTTTCTTATTTTTTCAAAGGTTTCGAGATACGAGACAGAATTTTGTCCATCAACCTTTTAGGCCAAGGACTCATGTGTGGATGCACATGTGGGGCGGGGGGGGTGGATGATTCCTAAGAGGGGCTAGACAATGTTTCCAGCCAGGATATCCAATGACACACTAGGGATAGTAGGCAATGTGGAAGATCACATGTTCATCATGGTATCATGTCCTTATGTGGGTTTGGATTGGAAAGGATGTTTGAACATCCTCTTCACACCAGATGAGCTACTATATGATAGAGTTAATATTAGTGTTTTTTTTTAAGTTAATATAGTTTCATTTTATTGTCTTACTTAATTAGAATAAAATTAATTCCAATATGTCCTTTAACTTAATTTATTAAATTGTTTAATGAATTAATTGTGTAATTATTATTCTGTAGTATATATTTTACAGATATTAGAACTTTCATTGGGGATGTGACACCTCCTCCAACAGATGACGATAGGATATGATGCTTGAGTTCATGGTGGGTCAAAATCCTCAGGTGTATATGCTCAGTGGCATGTGTCGCAGGCCCGATACCTGATTCAGGTTAGAGTTGGGCGATCGACTCTATGCACTTTTGACTAAGGTGGGCGTATTACCTATCCTGATGCAAGACATCAGGGAATATTCTATGCTCTTGGATATTTGGAGGGAGATGTCATGTGATTTGATGCCTCTTATTTGTCATATCGTCAAATTTTTCAAGCTACTAGAAGCAAGGAGGGCTCCTAATGATAAGAACAACTCTTATTCCAACATGACCCATTTGTCCAATACCCCATCGATTTATGTGGGTGGTCATGATCATCCTTCTCAACATCCCCCTCCTCCTCATTCAACTCACACAGATCATGAGGAGGAAGCACATATTCATCCTCCTCCTCTTTCACTTCACCTAGATGAGCATGTCATACCTATTCCTCATCCTCTTCTTTCACCTCACCTAGATGAGAAGGAAAGGCCTATTCATAATCCATCATCTTCCACTACAGACCAGGCCTCCACTATTGTTGTAGATATGCATATTATCCCACCGACTGGACCAGATATGTTATAGTAGTTATTTTGCTTCTCCATGATATATATATATATATATATATATATATATGTGGTGTTTTTCTTTCTATTGATCATGTTGATTATGTACTTAATTTATATGTTGATGTTGATGTGTATATTGTTAGATAATGTTAGATATGTTTGTTAAATGTTCTTGATAGATGTGTATGTTAAATGATACGTGTTAGATGTGTGTGATGATTATGTTAGAAAATTCTTGTCTTTTGTTAGATGTGATCACAATGATGATGCCCTGTTAAATCATTAGATATGTGTGCTAGCTAATTAATGACATTTATATGTGGTAGAGGTAAATATAATTAGATGATGTTAGTTAGTGAATATAAATGTGTATTTTAGATGTTGTTTATGTTTGTTATAAGATGGTTATCATCATAATGTTTTTTTTTTATAAATTACAAAGTTCAATATGCTTGAAACTAGAATTGTAAAATTGAAACTATAATTTCATAGATAGTTCACTATACATATTCATTCTAACTAAAAAAAAATCAAAAAACAAATTACATTTGAATAAAAATTATTTTTCAATGTACTAATTACTCTTTTTTAATAGACTCTTCTACACTAAAAATTGTTATTATAAAAATTTATGATCTCCAATGATAAGCATTCTATTGGCTTTAAAATTTTATGGATGCAAATCTTCCTATTGTTATTTCTGTCATTATTTTGTAAGTTGATTGCTATCAAATTTTAAATTACTTCATTAATTGTGGTTTTACTCAACATTGGGGGCATAGTTTTATAAATATTTTCAAAATCAATGATAAAAGTATGTAAACTAACAAACACTACTTTAGTTAAAAATGAAATTATCACAAAATCATGTTATAAATTTAATTTTTAATTATAAACAACATTTTTTATTAATCTCACTTTTAAATCTACAAAATAAATGAACATAAAATCATTTTTGGAATAATCATGCTAGCGTATCCTCAAAAATGTTGTACTATTAAACATGCATATCAACCATATCATTACATATAATTACATCAACATAAAAAGTAGAATTTCATATCCCATTAAAATTTCAACTAGACATTTAACATTTTTTAGGATTTAACAATTGGAAATAGTTAGAGAAGATGAAACATTTTTAAATATATGCAACAACATAAAAATATGTTCAAATAAAAATTGTTCCATGCAATCACAAATAATTTGTAGGAAAAACATATTACAAATCAAACTATTTTTTAATCGACTAAAATTGTTCAAAGATTTGTTATAATTAACTTAACATTTCCTCTGTCATAAGATGAATAAAAAAAATACAATTACTGAAATAAAGAATATAACAAAAAGATACAACAAAAATATTAAAGATGAAATAAAACATGTACATATCACTCTTTGTTTTCATAACCCTCATAATATTCCTTGCTTGGCATGATACTACTATTGTTCTCAAAAATATGTTTTGATCTAAGGTTGTGTCTTAATATGAACCATGAATCCCTATCCAACACATCAGGGTAAAAAAATAATTGGTTGTGGTGTTTTGGGAAAACATAAGGATCCTTACCTTCATCCCACATCTGTCTAGCATTGATACACATGAGCCCACTATCGCAGTCTTCCTTCACATTATTTTGATCAAATGTGTCCCACCACTTGCGCCTAAAAATAACACATTGGATAGAAGAGAAGTCCACCTGAATGATCTCTTATATCTTTCCAACATAACCTAACATCCCTCATATTAGGTTTTGATCGTGATGGTTAGCATGACTAGATTGGTCGAAATCGAATTCCACTCCATAGTGTTTTGTCATGCATCCATCTTCGATCTCTATATGCCCACATAGATGGGAACAAATCCACCAATAAAAAGGTGAAAACATCATAGTGTCATGTGTCTAATAAGTCAACCAATAAAATATAAAATATAGATGTTATAGTTCAAAGGTGCATTTAAATGTTAGAAAATGTACACAAAGAGATTATTACCGAGCTTTTGCACCCAATCCCTATCTTTAGTGCATCCTCTTCAGCATGTGGGTAATGACCGAATGCACTATATTTGTCTCTGACTTGGTCAACAACCCAACTGTTGGGGCATATCACTAGCACATTTTCTTTTAAATGGTTAGGATAAGGCATGCTTCTACCATTCAACTGTATAAATTGTTTCATGTCATTGTCCCATTTCCTCCTCTTCTGTTCATACAATGTGACCCACGACTATGTTGCCTCAAAATTGTAAAGAATGAATTTGTTGATGGCATAAATTTCTTAATTCGTTGATGTATATAGATATATATATTCATGAAATCAAACCAAATTGTAGTATGTATCACATCAAAATATACATTATGAAGCTTAGTGTGAATAGTTTCTTTGTATAAATTCAACAAACAATAAGTAACTTACTCATTATCAAGCTCCTTCCTCTGTTTGTTTGTGCAATATCCCCTGCTCTTTTTTCTTCATCCCTTTCATAGCCCCAAATCACCACATCTGGTGTATTGTCAATATGATTGATGTACTCACTGAAATAATATAAAGACTTGTATGATATGTACCCCTCTTCCATAGACCCCTCTGGTTTTTCCCTTTGTCGAACAAATCCTTTCAATTTCGTTATGTACCTCTATAAGAAGAACATGCAATGACAGGATACCACTCCAACTAATTCAACCTCATATACCAGGTTAATTAGAATATGAACTTGCAAGTCCATGAAACTCGTCGACAGTTCCTTCTCAAACATACAAAAAATCTCATCTATCTCTTGACGCCACCATGGAATGCTATCCATATGAATCTCCTTTGATGTGACCAAATGTACAAATGAAGATAATTTAGATATGGAACATTGTAGGTCCTTGGGGAAGTCATGGTTCACACACCCACGCACCAACAAAGGATAATGATACTTCAAAGTAAACACATACAAAATAGATTATTTTTTATCCCATAGCATGAATTTATAAAAAAATAATAAAATCATGTTTTTGACATACGTACTCTTAGAAGGTTCAAATGGTCATGGGATTTTAACCTCGAAAATGGTGTTCCACAATGAAACTGCACCAGAGTGAAGACCCATGTAAATAAGGCACATTCACACCCAATATAACTTCGTTTTCCAAAGAAAGATCAAAATTCTTCAATATCCATGGGAGATCACCTTCTTTGAAAGACCAAGAGGGACCAACCTCTCCTCTACTTTCTTTTCTTGGCCAATGTTTCTTTTTATTTTTTGAAGAAATAATATCTCTCCTATCAACCAATGTGTCACTTTATTTTGATGATATCTGCCTCCATAAAGAAAATGTAACATCCCTCTCTTGCGTGCACCGAGCAGACTTATTCTTTGAGGACACTTGTGTGCAAGTGATCTAGGTCATTATACTATTGGTTGTTTTGATTATGATTATGAGACGTTGTGGATTTGATGTTATCTTATTTTTGTTTTATTTACATTGACAGGTGCTATTGACTAGGTTCTCTTGAGTGTGCAGGACATTGGATGTTGAATATGTTGAGACATCAATGAAACTTCGTGGACTCTGTATCGAGTTAGGGAGTGGACTATTAGGGTTTGAATGTTGTTGATGTGACATATGTACATACGAATAGATGTTATGATGTTGATTATTATTGTTGACATGATTCATTGATGGATGCAGGCTGACAATAGCTTGCAGACCAAACTCACATTTGGAGTAGAGGGGTCATGCATGACAACAAGAGACATTGAGGGAGAGGTGTGGTAGCAACCCCGCCACAGCCTACTAGCACTCTCCTCGTGGCTCGAAATGTAGGTTAACAATTACCTAGTTCGAGAGACCTGTGATGTCATGAGGGAAGACTGTGATAGTCGCTCACAATGATTATAAGGGGCACGCAATAAGGCAGGGTCCTTATTCCTTATAGGCCCTTATTATCCCACAAGATCACCTGAAGGAGTATTGACTCCAGGGGTTTGAATTCTACCAAATTCAGTTAAGAGGTGAGTGACACCCTTGGAGCATGCAGTGCATCTTTAAGGGCACATCGCATAAAGAAAATGGAAAGAGGTGAGGGGGACCCTTAGAGAACATAGTGCATCCTAAAGGGCACGTCGTGATTTTAAATGGTAAGTTAATAAACCTAGTGCCTAGAAAACTATGACTCCTTAGGACCTGGTCGGCCTTAAAATGAATGATATGATAAGTAAAGTTTAATAAATAATTTTTCCCTTAAGAATAGTTGCCAAGACTAGTGAACTAAAAACCTAGGTCTGAGTAGAACCTTAGAACAAAAAAAAAACTAATTAGACATATAACAGGAAGGGGGTAAAGAAAATTCAAGCATTAATAATTAAAGTGGAAATTTTAATAAAGGTTTAATTAATAAAAGGGGTATTGGTTGTTTTTGTCTAAACCTGTTAATTATGAACTTAGTTATAAAAAGGGGAAACTTTAAGAAAAAAGGAAACTTAAAGAAAAGGGGGAAACCTAAGGAAAAGGGGAAACTTAAAGATAAAAGGGGAATGTCTAACTTAGTAAGGAATCTAGCCTTTGGAAATTTATATTTATGAACTCAATTAGGAGTTAATTAAGGTGTAAGTCATTTAAGAATTATAAGGGAATATTGGGACACTGAGGAGAAGTTTTAGGAATGATTTTAGGTGGGTGAGGGAGATAGACAAATTTAATTAATTAATAAATAGATTTTCTGGTGCAACTAGGGGATCGGGTGGCATGTGTACGGAGGAGTTTTGTCCTAATTAAATAAATGAAAAATGAATCTAATGAGGGTTTAGGAAACTAATGACTAAGAAACTCTATAAAAAGGATGACGGAGGAGGAGTATGGATCACATATGGCTTGTGTAATGTTATGCTATTGAAATTTCATCTTGACTGAACTTTCTCTTGTGGGAGTTGGGATACCCAGCTCAAGTAACGAGTGGTAGCTCAACCTTACAAGGCGAGCTGGGTGCTAGCATTCTCTAGTATGTGCAAGGCCCCTTTTTGTCTCGGGGGGCTTAGGGGGAAGAATATTACCCCTAGCGTTGGCTGGGAGGTACCGGTGAGGTCTCATTGGTTGGTAAGAGGGATCTGGACCGAGCGAACACGCATGAGGACATATTCATCTTGTCGTTGTTGTTAAAGGTACGCCTATTGAAGTTGTTAATTGTAATAAAGTTTAATTTACACTTTTTTATTTTACTGTATTCAGATGATGACTTCATTTCCATGATCCTTCCTTGCACTTATATTTCTATGGTAATTGTAATAGATTATTTTTCATAAATTCATAATTGTAATGGCAATTTGACAGAAGAAAAAGAAAGCTATTTGTACATACATAACCACATTGGAAGAACTGTTGCATAGGATAGAAATGGTTTTCTTTCGAATTTTGGTAAGAATGTAGGTCTCCTTAGGGATTCCTTGAGAATTTTGTTATCAATGTAATCCCCTTGTCTCTTTATTCATCCTGTAAGAAACCTTTCTATAAAGAGTATCTTTTATTTCCGAGTTACTATCTAATGGTGCATGGTCAGAATGAGCCCCAGAATCAAAACCTTGCCTACACTTTCGTATCTCATGCCTGCATTTTCTTTATTCCTTGTTGCATTTTTTTTTATTATTTTGTTCTCCACGGAGAAGGTTTGGATTCACATTTATGTTTTTATATTATGTTCCTTTATCCTTTAAGTTATTAGTATATGCCTGAGTAGTCAGCCAAGAGCCGAATCAAATGTCTTTCACTCCGGCGTTAAATATTTAGATTCAAATTCTCTTCTTTCATGTGCATGGATAATAAGTGTAGGATCATTTCTCTGCCCAACAAATAATTCTCTCCCAGGTCTTTATTCCCTTATTAGCTTCTATGACTATTGTGATTCATTCCCTCCAAACTTGTGCTTCCACACAACGATTTGGGGATGCCTCTCCAATTCACCAAACGTTTTATTTCTCTATGATTAATGTGGTTTTTACTCTCTACAGTTTCATTTTTAATTTGCCCAGCAAATCCATTGCTTATACAAGGAAATTTCCTCCTTATTGCTCAACAATTTTTTTGTTCTTTACTTAGCAGATTTTGTTTTCCATCACCCAGCCATTTCATACCTTCTCTGTGTTGATGGGGTGTAAACCTGCTTTATTTTCCATTTCTCATCCATATTTTTGTTCCTTTCCTCAAAACAATTGTGTTATCCCCTAGTGAATCTCATTGTTTTGTACCAGCCATCTTTTCATTTTTTTTCCTCGAAAAAATCGTGTTATCCCCTAGCGAATCTGGGTGTGTTATACCAACCATATTTTCATTTTTTTTCCTTAGAAAAAATGTGTTACCCACCAAGCGATTTTTGGGGCATGATTCTCTGCGTTTTATCTTAACTCACAGTGTTTATCTAGCCTAACATCTCTCTGTTCTATTTCCATTACACACAACGTTTTGTTGGTTGGTCCTTACCTGTGAATTTCCCTCCACATCTCTGTCTTCTACCAATATTTCTCTATGAATTTTTGGATACATCACCCTTGCGAATTTCCTGCAATGAGCTAGATCATGTTTGGTTCTCTGCTTTCGTAAAAGTCCGTTTTGGACAGACGGAAAGCTCGATCATGCTAATGTTGAGATTTGACTAATGGAAAAAAGATTTTATACCCTTATTTAGCACAATGCCATTTTAAAACTGCACAACAATCTTAATACCACCCGAAATTCTAACCAATCACACAAAATTTTAATTATTTAGTGGTTAAGAGATGGCAGTGATATGTCAGAGAGGAATAATTTGATTATGGAAGCTAGACTTTTGGCAGGGTATCTATTATGTTGTTCACCCCATGATCAGTTGAATGTTTAAAAATTTTAAGGTTTAATTTATTGAATGATGTGATCAACGCTCTGACTAGATCTCTAGTTTTTCAAAAGTTATTCGTTTATTATGAATTTTTGGATTAACCGTTATTTTTAGTTATTTGTTTTCAGAACTCAAAAAAATCCTTGTAGTCTGTCACCTCTTTCTTCCTAGTGACATTTTTTATATGTGCAATGTTCCTTTGTGTGAGAATCCTTAGTCTAGTGTTACAAGGGAAAAACTCTCTATGGCCAAGGGTAAACCACAATAGACAGGTATGACTACAGAAATCAACTCAATTTCAACATATGCTATATTTACTAATGTGCAATACAAGAAAAAGGCCCACCTCGATCCAACATTTGATGAATTAAAAACAGAGCGGAATTTTGAAACTTATTAAAAATTAACTTACTCTAACATATTCATTCCCAGATTTTTGATAAACAAAACAAAATTTTTGCATAACAATTTGGCAGTAAATATTAAATTTAAGTAAACAATTCACAATTTTGAGTTTAAATACCTGTATCTGATGCTACTATCTGCAGCAGCTCGAACCTTCAGCTTGAACCTTCGCTTGAACACCCAAAACCGGCCACCCTACTGACCAGTGCGCCTGGTCCTAGGACATCTACGGATGTCCTAGCCCTCCGAGCCCAAAACCCCTCAGCCACGGTGTGCACGGTAAATCCCACTATTACCACTATTAATTCACTCTTCCCCAATGCTTCCCCAAAATCTCCCTTCCTCCACTCCTGAATGAAATCCCGACCATAAAAAAATGAATAATCCTCTTCCCCCATCCTTCTCCTTCCCTTATCCTCCTTTCACCGCCCTCGCACATTCCATTACTCCTCACCAACCCCTTATCCATACATTAATTTCCCTTATCTGTTCATTTAGTTCGTTATTAATAGACTTATCCTCTATTAAATATTCTCTTTAACATAGGGGTTACGTTATCCCTCATGGGATACGTAACCCCTTTAACCTTATTTATGTTTTTATTTTATTTTCCCCCTTTGGTTTATTACATAGTTAATTAATTACTTTATTTAATAATTTATTAGTCACTAACCATTAGTCTAATACTAAATCCTTTAATGTCTCATTTAATAATTACACCTTCATTAACCCTAAATCAAGGAGTTAAATCATATTTCAGCTTAAGTATAATCCAAAATAATTAATTAATAACTTGTAATCAATTTAAGGTTATATCATAATTAATTATAATTTAGCTAGTGTTTCAGA
>JZKD02S0055627.1:451063-479667 GCA_000966675.3 Picea glauca | reverse complement strand
CTTTCATGTGCATGGATAATAAGTGTAGGATCATTTCTCTGCCCAACAAATAATTCTCTCCCAGGTCTTTATTCCCTTATTAGCTTCTATGACTATTGTGATTCATTCCCTCCAAACTTGTGCTTCCACACAACGATTTGGGGATGCCTCTCCAATTCACCAAACGTTTTATTTCTCTATGATTAATGTGGTTTTTACTCTCTACAGTTTCATTTTTAATTTGCCCAGCAAATCCATTGCTTATACAAGGAAATTTCCTCCTTATTGCTCAACAATTTTTTTGTTCTTTACTTAGCAGATTTTGTTTTCCATCACCCAGCCATTTCATACCTTCTCTGTGTTGATGGGGTGTAAACCTGCTTTATTTTCCATTTCTCATCCATATTTTTGTTCCTTTCCTCAAAACAATTGTGTTATCCCCTAGTGAATCTCATTGTTTTGTACCAGCCATCTTTTCATTTTTTTTCCTCGAAAAAATCGTGTTATCCCCTAGCGAATCTGGGTGTGTTATACCAACCATATTTTCATTTTTTTTCCTTAGAAAAAATGTGTTACCCACCAAGCGATTTTTGGGGCATGATTCTCTGCGTTTTATCTTAACTCACAGTGTTTATCTAGCCTAACATCTCTCTGTTCTATTTCCATTACACACAACGTTTTGTTGGTTGGTCCTTACCTGTGAATTTCCCTCCACATCTCTGTCTTCTACCAATATTTCTCTATGAATTTTTGGATACATCACCCTTGCGAATTTCCTGCAATGAGCTAGATCATGTTTGGTTCTCTGCTTTCGTAAAAGTCCGTTTTGGACAGACGGAAAGCTCGATCATGCTAATGTTGAGATTTGACTAATGGAAAAAAGATTTTATACCCTTATTTAGCACAATGCCATTTTAAAACTGCACAACAATCTTAATACCACCCGAAATTCTAACCAATCACACAAAATTTTAATTATTTAGTGGTTAAGAGATGGCAGTGATATGTCAGAGAGGAATAATTTGATTATGGAAGCTAGACTTTTGGCAGGGTATCTATTATGTTGTTCACCCCATGATCAGTTGAATGTTTAAAAATTTTAAGGTTTAATTTATTGAATGATGTGATCAACGCTCTGACTAGATCTCTAGTTTTTCAAAAGTTATTCGTTTATTATGAATTTTTGGATTAACCGTTATTTTTAGTTATTTGTTTTCAGAACTCAAAAAAATCCTTGTAGTCTGTCACCTCTTTCTTCCTAGTGACATTTTTTATATGTGCAATGTTCCTTTGTGTGAGAATCCTTAGTCTAGTGTTACAAGGGAAAAACTCTCTATGGCCAAGGGTAAACCACAATAGACAGGTATGACTACAGAAATCAACTCAATTTCAACATATGCTATATTTACTAATGTGCAATACAAGAAAAAGGCCCACCTCGATCCAACATTTGATGATGTTCCACCATTGAGCACTTTGACCCAAATCTTTATACCTGCAAGAAGTTCTCAACAAACAAGCAAAGCAAGTAGATAATGATGATATAAAAGGGATTATCACATCAGATTGCATAATCCATTAATAAACATTACAAACACACCCATGGATAATAATCATATATTTGCAAGATACCAATAAGATGGGAAAGGATTATTTCTATTAATAATTGATCAACAAAAGTGTCTACATTATGGACTTCCGTGTCGACACGGTTCGAAACCAAGAAACCAAGTTCCTTCCAACTGGGTCTCAACCACTCAATCCTCCACCAAAGGAAATCTCATGGGAAAGAGGCAAAGAGGTCTTCTCAACAATAAGAGAAGAGCTTGGGGACTGAACACTATGTTCAAACTTGAGGGACAAAGGGATACAAACTCAATATGAAGTAATTTCTCCAAAGTAACTTTGCTCTCAAAGTTGAATGCTTCCTTCTTCTTTTCCATAGTTTGAAATTATGCTCTTATAGCCTCTAGAATGCAATTGAAGGGCTGAGTCTGAATGTTTCCAGTATATGGAAGGTCAAGGATCAGAGATCCTATGTTGTGACGTGGAAACCCGACCTCATTTTGTATTTTCTGGCACAAATCCTGATATGCACGTGTTGTGGTGGAGCAACAAGCATATACACATCTTGTATAACTGATAGGGAGTGTATATGTGGAAAAATGTATGTTTTAGCTCTGGATTTATAAAAAAAGGATGACAAGTCTGCATAGGGAAATGGAAAAAGGCCCTCTGTGAAAGATAGAAATAGTGAGGCAAATCTTGCTATAACAGATGCCCCCTAATGTGAGAGATCAGAGGAGTATCTACGATGACCGAAATACATTATAAATAACCCAGAAGTGGAGTGGTAGAAAACCAACAGGATGAACTCAATTACTTATTACATTATGTACTGACTTTGCATACATGGCTACCAAGAATACAATGCAGATCCATGTGGAAAATATACCAAACAAGTGTTCATGACCATCAATAGGCAAATACAAATGTGGTTATATGCCAAAATCTGTCATAGTCATGAACAAGGCCCAGTGAAACCAATCTCAAAAATTAATCTGAAGATATATGTATACCATGGAGTACAATCTGATCTCCCATGATCAATGAAGTCAAATAGGTACTGGTCCAATGAAATGGAATCAAATCAAGAAATATATGGCCACATAGTGATGTATTCAAGTCTTCTACACTATCCGCCAATGGTGCAAGTCTACATCATGTGAATAAATGAGTTGAGGTCGAACACGATGAGACATAGTTTGATTATTGGTCATTGAAGTATACCATTAACAAATGCGAGACAACCTACCAATATTTAAAGTAGGTATCAAGGCACCGAGTACATCTCTAGAAATGTGAATAAAGGAGCTAATGTCGAACACTTGAGAGATCCATTGATTAGGAGACATTGATGTATTCCCATCTGTCAATGGAAAGAGATCCTTCCACTAATGACTACAAGCCTCAAGGTATTCATAAAACTCTAGGTCCCATATCCAGAATAAATGATTTGAAGTCAATGGAAAGAGACCCATTGAAAGGAGAGCATTGAGGCATCTCTCATCATTCCACACGAGGAACAAAGTAGGAGCTTCTTGATTTGGGGGAGATCAGACAAAGAACATGTTCATGAACTGACAACCTTGTGTGTCTTTCACATGTGCCAAATGCAAGCGGTACATGAATAGGACCCTCTGAATAGCAGCCAATGATGAAAAATTTCTGACAAAGGCAAGGAAACCACCAATAAGGCTAATGGCATCCAAGACACGACATGAATCCCAACGTGTGAATAAATGTCTTGCCGTTGAACACAAGGGGAACCACTCAATCAATGACCAATGATGAAATGTTGATTATTGGGTTCAAGGTGATCTACAAATGATGAAAGTAGGGCTAGGGTGCATGATAAGACCAAAGTATCATGTGATTCTGAGACCAATTGAGGGTATGGCCAACATGCAAAGTCAATATTTCTGAGGAGTGACCGACATAGGTTGATAGACTTCCTTTCAACAAGAGAATGAGACATATGGTGGACTTCGGCAGCATGGACTCAATGATGTGATAATTAGATGCGGGAGGCATCAACAATGTTCTCTATAGGGACTGGAAGAGTAACCGGTCAGTAGAGAAAACTCTATAGCGAGATCAACTTCCTAAGGCCATGCTAAACCCAAAATTATGATGACACAAGAACTCAATAACTTTGTGCTCTGTTCAAATGAGACATGACTTCTGCCAATTACAATATAGTATTCCCTTCCCACCTGTCTTTTTTGTTTTTTCATGACAAATGAATGCTATGATACAGAGGAGGGAACGAGTGTCGCAAGTAAGAAAAACTAGTTCCAGTAGTGGATCGTACCTATGCTCAATGCAAGGAAATGCATGCGGGAGATGGACACTCAGGGTGATGTTCCCTTCAGGGTATAGGGTGTCAAATTGCGAAGGATAAAAACAAGTCTCTACTTGGTTGAGGATGCAAACTGCTTAGGCAACGGTTTATAATGCAAAGCGAGAACCGACTAAAGGATCAATACAACAAGCGAGGGTGTGATATGCAATCACAAATTAACACAAAAAAATGTCCTTTTCTATATCTTTTAGTATAATTGGTGTGAAAAAGGGGTAAACTTGTGCCAAATAGACGTCTTTTCAAATCCAATTTATGAGTGTGAAAAAGACAAGTTCACTCAGCAATCTTTTCTATTTTTTATAGTGATTCAGAAAGGAGCTTAGCTAGAACTCATGATATTTCAAATCCAATTTTAACGAGTGTTAAATGGAAAAATCACTCGACGATCTTTTTATTTTTTGGACAAGTCAGAAAAGAGCTTAACTAAGACTCGTTATTGGGGGTCCGCGGGTAATAAGGTCGCATGTGCATGAATGAGAAATGAGGCTCATTGTAAAGTCATGTATTGAATTATAATGGACTCTCGATCCTAAGAAAACAAATCGGCATGGGCACCAAATGACAAAGAGGTTTTAACTAGGGTACCCATGTTTGGTGAGTCTCTACCATTTATTAATGATTTTATTAATAGAATGGAGGCTTATGCATTTCAATAAATGGGTTCGTACCTAAGGCATAAAAAGTGATAGTCGAAGGATAATGCAAAAAAATGCACGATGGAGTAGATACCTATCTTATATGCCAGGTTATGAATATACCTACCCGAGGAGACAAACGACCAACCATGAAGTTGAAATATGCAAGAAAATTGAGTTGAAACTACAAAAACTAACTAGTCCATTAGACAAAACAATAGCATAAAACTATATCAAGTGGGTAAAAAATGGCCTATAAATAGTAATAAAATAAAAATTTACTATATCATTTTCATTTTTACCCAAATAGTGCAATTTGGACTAAAACACCTCCAGAATTCAAATGACAATTGCGGGAGCAATAGGCAACATAATCATGCACCGTCTGGACCAGGTAACTCTTCATCGCATCCTTTTCAATTTCAGTGGTTTACAATTTTGAGTTAGGTTCTATTTTGTTAGTTTTTAAGGGCACAAATTGGGTTTTTCGGTATATGCAGGTTTATTTGAATAGGTCATGTATACGACTAGTTACACACCCCTATGTGAACCACAGGGGGCGTATATCAAGCCCTACTTGCGATTTTTTGTAAATAAACTGCGTAGACGTGTGCAAATGGCAAAAAAAGATGTTTCTAACTAAAAAATGATTTGGTTTTTTGCACGATGGTGTTGGAATGGAGAGAGTGAGAGAATGAGGAGGTAGATGCAATAGTGAGTCGAGATCTAATGGCTCAAGTGGCTTTAAAAAGATGTGGTTTATACAAGTTTCGGGCTCTCAAAGGAATGAGGGACCAAGTGAGGTTGTTGGAAATGTTGGTGGGCTATTGGGATCCTGATAGTGAGAGATTTATCCTTGATGGACAACCATTAAGGATCAAAGTAGAGGACATATACTTCTTAACTGGACTTTTATGCTGATGAGAGGTTGTGGACCTTAAGTCGCATGGGGCAGGGAGTGGGATGAAGGTCAAAGAATACATCGAGGCCCACTATGTTACAGGAACTCCCATGGTGGTAAGTGAAATCCCTATCCAGGATATAGGTAACCTCAACTTGAAGATTATTGTGCTCGTGCTTACCAGGATCATAGGATCAGCCTCGTTTCATCAAGCATCAAGACCACTTATATTTTACACACTGGAGTGTGTGATACCCACCGTCTATGATTGGTGTACCTCACTATTGACCAACGTGAAATGTCAGTTGACAAAGTGCAAGCAGGGGGGGAAGCAAAAATTCAGGTTTGCCTCTATCCTTTGCAGCTTCTTTTTCGAGCAAGTCCCAGGTATGGAACCTAGAGTGGATATCATTCCTAGAGGACCATGTGATCTATCTATGGTGCAATGGATCACGATCATGAAATGACAGGGGGAGGTAGGGTGGTGACACCCTACAATGATGATTTTTTCTTCTGGTGGTGGAGAAAAATCATCGCTCTGGAGGACTATCCCTATGTAAGAATCAATTTTATAGGAGATCATGATATGCCACTTCCACCAGGAGATACCTACGGTGCCATAGGTAAAACGTTTTTATATATTTCATTTGTTTGTATTTTTTTAATGAAGAGAAAACAAATATTTTTGGATGGTGTTTTAAATATTAACTCGATACTTGTGTGATTATAGATGTGGGTCTACAACGATGAGAGGGATTCCTATGTCATAGGTGGAGGCACCAGGGAGATGAAGCAGTGGGATGAAAAGCAGAGAGAGTCCTACAGAACATGCAGTGTAACCTGTCTCATATGACATAAGGGATTCCTATGATTCAAGTGGAGGATCTACCTGAAGCCATGCAGTGGCAAGTTGTTGGTGTACCTAGAGCATAGGTACGACTCTTCTAGTGTCTCGCAAATGTCGTGGTTTTCTATCGTGATACACATCTGGTGCCACAGGCGTAGATGTCATGGGACATGTATATCGGTTGTATATGTATTTTGAGGGTTTTAGCCCTAATTTTGTAATATAAACACCATATGTTTTGGAAATATATAAAGAGGGATCTTCGTATTTACTCATATATTATAATTTGTACATTGATTTAATGGTCTTGTTTTCTTTATTAATGTGACAAATGCCAATATTAAACATAATTAGCGTAGGCATCAGATACATGATTAGAACTTATAGGAATGTAAAAGTATGTAATAAAATCAAATTGTCGTTCTAAAAGACGTACCCGTAGGAATCGACGGAGTAACGTCGGATCATGCACACGGTGATGACCATTCAACTGACATATGACTAACTAAGAATCTAGGCGAACCTCTAGAGAATGAATACCATGTGAGATAGCATCGTGCAAAATTTCTATGATGGCGCTATATTCGGCCACATTGTTCATGGATGGCCCTAGGCATATGCCACCTGAAGACACCAGTAGACCCTCGGGTGAGTAAATCACCGAAGTGGAGGAAGCCAAGTTCCATGTATGATGATTGTCTCTGTCTACGAATCCTAGGTAGACCAAAGACTCCGTTGACATCTACCAACCAAAAGGGAAAACTCGATAAGCAAGCCGAAGAAAAAAAATAAAAAATATGTATCTACACTAAATTTACATTAGTATACAAAGGGTTCCACCCAAGCCTAGGGCTCAATCGTAATACCTTTTCAAGTAGAGCCCATTTATGGGCTTGGCCAATTTTTTCCCTTCATAATCTTCCAACTCATAGGGTCCTTTTTCTAGAACACGTCGCACGATGTAAGGACCATGCCACATGGGTTTAAACTTGCCTGCCCCTAGCGGTTCTTTGGCTTGGTCATACAAGAGGACCAAGTCACCCTCGATATATAACCAGGGACATACAGACTTTTCATACTGAGCCTTGACATGTTTTTTATTTTCCTCGATATCTGTAAAGGTGTCTTGATGTTGGTCATCAAGACTCTCTAAGTACACCAGGCATCGATCTAAATATGAAGTGTCAAGTAGGATCTTGACTGTCAATTTGAGAGAAGCAATTTTACATTCAATGGGAATTATCGACTCCACACTGTGCACTAACTGAAAAGAAGAAATACTGGTGGTAGTTTTAACTGAGGTTCGGTATGCCCAAAGCGTGGGATATAGCTTGATGTGCCAATTGGAATTACTCCGACTGACATTTTTTCTCAAGATGGTATTGAGAGACTTGTTGACAGCCTCTACTTGCCCATTTTCCTGGGGGTAATAAGGATATGAGTGACCATGTTTAAACCCCGGATTAGACACTATTTCTACCATCACTTCATTCTGAAAGTGACTTCCATGATCGGTGACAATCTCACTCGAGATACCGAACCTGGAGATAATTTGGTTGAACACAAAGAAGGTTGTAGTCTTCCCATCAAATTTTACAGTAGGCATGGCTTTGGTACACTTGGTAAAGTAGTCGACAGCCACGATGATGTGTTGATGCCCCCCAGCCGAAGTTGGGTTGCAATCATTGAAATCTACCCCCAACTTAGTGAAGGGACCGACGGTAATGACTGGGTGAAGAGGGGTTGGGTGTGAGTGTATTTTCCGAGTGAACACCTGGTAGGGTTGACACTTCTTAATCGCTTCAAAACAATCTTTAAAGATGGTGGACCAGACGTAACTGGCTCGCAAGATTTTTTGGGTTGTCACAAGCCCATATAGGTGACCACCACAAGCCCCTTTGTGGAATTCATTTAGGACTAACTCAGCTTCCTCGTGAGTTAATAAATGACGTAAGATACTATATATTCCTTGGTGATACAAAGTGTCACTGATGATGGTATACATTTTGGCTTGGTATCTAACCCGTCTTCGATCATCTCACGATAGATGTTGAGCGAACTTCAATGTTTGAAGATATAAAACAATGTCTGCATACGAGGGGTCAAATGACGAGACAAGGAAATTGTGTTCGTATACAAACGAATCAACATGGATAACATCCTTGTCTAATCGTGGAAAATCAGATATTAACTCTGCAAAAACTAGTGACTTCTTGGACTTGGTTGAAGCAAAGTAGAGATCAAATTCTTGTAAGATGACAATCCATTTATTATATTTCCCGCCTATGATATGCCTAGTGAGGATGTATTGAAATGGATTAACATCAACGACTACAATAGTTTTTCAAAGCAATATATATTGTCGTAAATGTTGGATTGCGTGAACGATAGCCAAAGCTAGCTTTTAGATGTGAGAGTAATTAAGCTCAGGACCGATCAAATGTCAATTGAGATAGTAGATGACATGCTCATGGAGCTCATCATCCTTCTGAACTAGAACCATACCAATCGTCTCTTCAGAAGCGACAATATATAACAAGTAATCTCTACTATAATTAGGAGATTTCAGCAGAGGAGTCGATACCAAGGCTTTATTTAAGGTGTTGAAAGACTTCTGGGCTCACTCATCCTAGACAAATAGGGTGTATTTCTTCAGTAGGTGCATGAAACCCTTAGTAATATTGGCATAATTCACTATAAACCGATGCAGAAAGTTATCTTTCCCCTGTAAACCTTGAAGTTGTTTAATTATGTGCAGGGGAGGAAATTGAAGTACTTCCTCTACCTTAAGAGGATATACCATGATTCCAGTCTCGGAAACTAAAAATCCTAAGAGACTGCCAGACCTAATGCAAAATATGCATTTGTGAGGGTTTAACTGGATTCTATAGTAACGATATCTTTCGAAAACCAGTCGAAGGGGTGTGACATGATCCACTCTCTTGCAAGTGTGAGCAACAAGATCATCAAGGTAATCTTCGACTATATGCTTGAGATCATGAAAAGAGAAAGTCATGGCACGTTGGAAGGTTGCTCCAACAATTTTCAGGCCGAAAGGCATTTTCCAGTATGCAAAAGTACCCCAAGGACATATAAATGTCATCTTGTGTTGGTCCTTAGGTTTGATATGGATTTGGTTATATCCTAAAAATACATCCATAAAGGAAAATATTTCGCCTCCCGCACAATCATCAAGAATTTGATCAATTAAAGGCATGAAGTTATCCTTAGGAAAAGCATTTTTCAAGTCGCGAAAGTCCATAAACACACGGATCGTTCCTTTATTTTTATTCATAGGAACGGGGTTGGATACCCATTCGATCAAGGGAACCGGGTAGAAGAAGTCAAAATTAATTAGCTTCTCCACCTCTTCCTTAATAGCGGGGGAATTCCTAGGATTGATAGCTCTAAGACGTTGTCGAACAAGTTTAGCATTCAGATAAGTTCTAATTTCATGTTCGACAATACAAGGGTTGATCCCTAGCATCTCTTCATATGACCAAGAGAATACATCGCGAAATTATTTGAAGAGGTTGGTGTAGATCATAATCTCTTCTAGCGAACAATCTGCACCTATATTTACATTCTCAATTTTTCTAGGGGTACGAGATATGTTGATCGAGACGGTAGGAGAAATACTTGCCATATTTCCTTCAACATAAATACCGTGTGTATCAAGTGGAACTACGGCGGGATCGACTATCTCACTCAAGGTAGACCGAAAACCATCTTGCTCAATTCTTTAAAGACTTGGGAGAAAATAAGATCGATGATGCATATCATCCCAAGGTCTCTCGGAAACATTCATGGCTTCAAGGATGGCTTCATCTAAATTCAAAGTCTCAGCTAAGAAATCATGTGAACAAGATAATGAAGTGGCCCATACGGGCCTAAGAATGAGATCCTCCTTGTCAACCTATGAGGTAATAGGATTGGGATTGGCAGAAGAGTCAAGGATAGCTTGATACACAATCTCCATTGCCGATAGTGGCATAGCCATGCCAACATGCAACTGACCTTCGATCGAAGAAGTCGGATTAGGTAGGGTCCAAGGATCACTAAAATAGGAAGTGCAGAAAGGAATGGACCTCTCTGATGAAGAAGGCCTACTAAACATGGCATAAACGTGGTGAATCGGTGTTGAGAAGTCGAAAGTACCCATGAGGAAAGAATACATTTCGACACTGATATTCTCATTTGTTGGTTGAGAATTGTCAATCATGGGGATCGACAGTCCAAAAGATGCATTAGGACTAGATTACGCAAAGGATAACTAGTCGATCATCATGATATCCCCTTGATGAGGAAAACAAAGTACACGAAAAACGGATGATACGATAGCGACCATAGCATAGGTCCAATTATTACCTAGTAAAAAGTTATAATCGAGAGGTGCATCAACTACCTCTGCTTCCACCTCTACCATCTTCCCACCTAACTAGACCAAAAAGGCGGGGAGAATACCATGAAAACGAAAGGAATGACTGTCAAATGCATTCAACATGTTTGATGACTTGGAAAGGGTCAGAGAACCAATATCTTTCCAACAGACCAGGGACATCACACAAGTGGCAGAACCTTCATCAATGACTGATCGTTTGATAATATACTTGGAATAGTCCATGTGGATTTGAAAATCCACATGGTAGGGTAAGCGAGGCTTCACATCCGTGACATCAAACTTGATGACTTTTGAGCCAGTAGTCTCTAGAGCTCCTAAGGTAGAGAGTAAGCCATTCCTTTGTGATGGACACGTCTAGAGTACCTCTAAAGATGACATCGCACAAGGGGGTTAGCCAAGATCTTTAACAACAGAGTATCTCTGGGTGGCGCTAGAATTAGGGTTGTGGGTAGAGCGCTTGAGTACTCCTTTCAGAATACGAGGTGGTGGCTCTAGTTTCTCGATCTGTAAGTTCATCTCCGAGGGTGAAGGAGGAGCTTCTAGGATGGTACTAGCTTTTGAAGAGGTATAATCTTGAGAGCGGGTGGCTATATCAATTTTTGTGTTGACCATATTGATGAAAACACGATCACCATCTTGCGATAGTGGGTTTTGACTTCCACCAGACTCATTTCCATCACTTGAAGAACTCGAGGCTAAGTGTTGGTTGTGTGGGAATGGATTCGTCAACACAACAGGCAATAGATTTAAAAGCCTCACAGCCTCCACAAGTTTGGGGCACAAGTGGGTAAGGTGGTCATCGGTACAAAGTTTATAAGGAAACTTCACCTTATGCTTCTCTTTCCTTTCCTCTCCAGCATTATCATTATGTTTCCCATTTTTATCTTTGTCCTTGGGTTTATTATTATTATTATTCCCACCCTTACAATTATTTCAACCTTTCCTTTTATTCCCATTTGGTTGTTGGTCACCATTTGGGTTCTTCAACGATTGCAAAGAATGTACATCCTCCGATAGGGTGGGTTTGGAGGATCCATATGAGGCTGGCCCTCCAGTAGACTTCATTGCCAAGTCTGTAGATTTTACATTCGCAGACCCTACAATTCCATCGTCATGAAGTCCAAGAGTTTGTCTAGGATCATGATTTGTTCATGGTGAGTATGGAAGAAGGTGGTATAACATCCCAGACTGAGCATATATCAAATCAAATTGTTGGGCTCTAAGGATAGCTTCTTCCTCGCTGAAGACCCTGGAAGTAGCAATGTCCTTTGAGATATGAGTTGTAAAGACTTTAGGAACCATTCTAGAAGAAAGTTTGAGGGTATAGGAGTCTTAACCAACTGCCTTCGCCTACAACATTCCTGGATATGGTCTGAGATGTGAGTGTCGGTACCCTAGTGTAAAGTTGACAAAAGTTCAAGGCCAACATCATAACAAATGGGAAGTTGAAAGTGATTAAGAAAGGCTAACACCAACTGATGGAATGACCCATATGTCCCCCTAGGTAGCTCAATGTACCATTGTGACTCCACTCCAATGAGAGTCCATTGAAACAATCGTAACCTAATAGAATCATGGTTCAAAGAATTCGATGAGCACCAAAGGTGAAAAGTAGTGATGTGATCACCAGGGTCTTCGCCATTCTTACCTTCAAACCTTGGAATGTATGATGGAAGTTTGGTAGGGACAGGGGAGCATGTGGGGTCATGACTCATCGGGTCATTCATTAGTTTAGACAAATCTGGCAGATTAAGCATGGCTAGAAAGGGAATACGAGGTTTCGACAACTGACCCCATCCTCCCACTAAATATTGTGTGTTAGGAATTGTGTTCCATCCAGGATTTTGGTGAGGACCAAAGCCTTTTCTTGAATTATAAGACCCTCCTCTAGGATGATTCATAAAATATGGATTGGGCATCATTCAAGCAGGAATGTTCTGATAATGGTTATGAAAATTTCCCCCAGTTAGATTAGATCCAAGCTAGGGTTTGTTAAAACTTCCCCTAGCTAGATTAGATCTAGGTTGGGGAGTACCCAAAGTGTAATGCTGACCTACTCCAGGTGGGAACCCAGAGGATTGAAGTGGATTCTTCATGCCAAAAGTATTGGTCGGAATCGACACTAAGGGGATAGGGATATAGGGAAGAACTTGTCCACCAGTTGGGTTGTTCCATCCAACCGTAGAAGGATTAGACCTAGGGTTAAGAATAGGGACACTCCCTACATTAGGATTCGCTTGGGGAATATGATAACCACCAAACGGGGAAGGAGTGTTGATGCAGGAGCATCATCGACTCATCAAGCGAGCCAGCATGGAAGTGGAGGAAAGTTGGATAAGCCGGCAAATTTTGTTGAAAATACTTTGGAACTGTTTCGCGATCTTAAATGACTCATTTAAGAAGAGGTGCCTTTGTATATTGTAATGGACCTTGAGCGGATAGCTCTCGTCCTTTAGTAGATAGACGGCATTTAATTTAGTTAATGTTGGTAGATAGGATTTTAATTCTAGATTTGATAGCTTAGAGTCCAAGAGGGAAAATGGATATAGACATCCCCATTGTATCATTGTAACATTAACAGAAAAAAAGAAGAGAAGAGCATGCAGAGAGTTGTATGAAGAACACCCATGTACAGGCCTTTGAATTAATAGAATAAATATTTGATTCAAATCCATGGTTTGTGTTGTTTCTCTGTGTATTGATGTTATGCTCAAGAATGTTCACTTCCTGTCATACATTTTATTTTATATGCTGTGTATATGATTTCATGGTTGAATTGAAGTCTGAGAGGGCGAGAGAATGAGTTTCAATTGTTTCTCTAATTGAGCCAGAGGATTCCTGCAAGGAGTGCAGTCGAATCGTCCGCAAGGAGTGCATTGACAGAAGGGTTCAATTAGAGTTAGCTTTTGTTCTCATTCATCCAGACGGTGCAGTTGGGCACAGGAGCGGTGCAAAGAGTGCGCAGGCTGGTTAAAGGTCTCAGGGTTGCGAATCTGAGGGAAGTATTGGAAGACGATTGTTGCAGGAGTGCGTAGAGTCCAGTGACTTCAACACTCAGTGAGGTTGAAGGTTTTCCGCAAGGAGTGTGTGCAAGAGATTTCTTGAAACACTTGAAGAGTCGAGAACAATCTCAGGAGGAGTAGGCCTTCGAATTCACTAAAGGATAAGTGCAGGGAAGCTACCGTTGAAAGTCTGAGGGAAGTGTTGTAGGTTGCAGAGAAGGTGAATGAGTCTCGTGGGGAGACACTCCATCATTTCATAGAATTATCAAAGGGGGAATGGACGGTCAACACTCTCTGAGAGAATTTCGCAAAATTCCAAGGGTTGTTAGATATCGTGGAGGTGCTAGAAGGTTACGGTGAGAACATCTAAGGGTTTGAAGCTCAGTAGGAGCATAACCGTTGATCCGTTCCATAGGATCCATCAGATATACACGTGGCATCGTGTATCGGGGATTTGCAAGTCAAAGCTCCAAGTTGTTGCAACGAGACTTGTGATATCGCGATTTGCAATATCCCAACAAGCCCAGAACCATCCATCAGTGAGGACGCGTGTCAGGAGATACCAAGGAGTCGAATTTTGGAGAATCAAGATTTCTGAGAACAGGAAACACTTGCCGCTTGGAATCGCAAAACGTGATATCCCGATGGAAGGGTCGTGTGGGCCACATTCAGGGTTAGTGGAGGAAAGGTGGCATACCATATCGAGGATCGGGAAAAGGTAAGTCCTGAATCCTTTGGCATCAAGATTCATGATCCCGTGAATTCTGAAATCCCGACAGAGGTGACGGGAGGTGGAAAAGTCAACCTGCACGTGTGTATCGGGGTATCAGCACATCGAGGTTCGGAGGTTGGAAATTCCATTTGTTGACATTGCGAGTGGTGAAATCACGATAGGATTAAACCCGATATCTAGGTAACAAGTCCACGTTGACTCGCGTCGGAGTTCGGAGAATCGTGAGGCATAAAACACGCGACCACAGAATTAATGAAATCGCGAATTTCGATTTCCCAATCATTAAGGGAGATCAGTTGAAGGGTTGTTGTGGGTAAGGAAAATTCCCGATAGGGAATTAGAGGGACCTTTGAGTTCTTTGGGCCGTGATTAGAGGAGATCCTATGGGAGCGGGCGTGCTCTAAGGAGTGTGGTTGCGTTAGGTTTGGTATCAGAGCTGGAATATCTCTTTGCTTTCTGTAGCAGAGAAGAAGGAAATTTGCCATGCCGCCAAGGAAAGAAAGACAGTCACCTGATCCAGAAGATAGGGAGGTGTGAAGAAGAGGCAGGCAGGTAGTCAATCCAGAAATGGAGAGACAAATGCGAGATCTCCGAGCAAGAGTCAAAGACATGGAGACAACGCAGAGACGCAAAGCTTGTGCAGGGGATCTTAGTGATTCTGAGAGTGATATAGAAGCTGAACGTGATGAGGAAGTTGCAGCCGAAGATGTAGCCAATGAGCGTTTGATTAAATCTATTGCCAGAATGGGTGCAAAGGCAAATATGGATATTCCAATTTACGAGGGAAATCTGGATGCAGAAGAGATTCTAGATTGGATTAGAGATCTGGATACCTACTTTGATTATGAAGATATCGAAGAGGATAAGAAAGTTAGGCATGTTGTCACGCGCTTGAAGGGACATGCAGCATTATGGTGTGATGAGTTACAAGATGACAGATGCTGCAAAGGAAAGCAGAAGATCAAGAGTTGGGATCGAATGATTGCAAAGATGAAGGCGAAGTTCATCCCAAGAGACCATCAAATTACTCTGTTAAGGAGGATGCAGAATCTGAGATAGAAGCTGATGACAGTGAAAGAATACACTCAGGAATTCTATCGACTGAACATCAGAGCAGGTCATTAGGAGAGAGATGATGAGAAGGTTGCTAGATATTTGAATGGTCTGAGATACGACATTCAATATGAATTAAGCATGGTTACCATCAGGACGGTGGAGGATGCTTATCAGATGGCTCTGAAAGCAGAGGAGAAGCTGAGCCGTAAGCAAGGTCAAAGAGGCCAAGGCAGAAGCCAACCCAGAGGCAAAGCAGTTGGCCAGGATAAATACCAGAAGCTCAAGGAGGAATGGAAGAAACCTCAGGGTAAACTTGAAAGAGGTGGAACCTCACAGAGAGGACCACATGTTGAACAAAGAGAGCAGCATACAGAGCAGAGCGGAGGATATGCTGACAATAACACTTTTCCTCATACTAGAGGTAGAGGAAGAGGAAGAGGTGGAGTCATCACATGCTTCACATGTGGAAAGAATGGGCACAAGTCTTACGAGTGTCCAGAGAAAAAGAAGGACATTGGAGAAGCTCACATCACCGAAGTGCAGAGGCAGGATGTTGAGGCAAAAGACGCAGAAGGCGGAAGATCGCTTATGAGGTGAAAAGTCCTTTTGACACCCGAGAAGGAGGTGTAGGAAAAACCAATTCAAAGGACCAAACTCTTTAGGAATTCTTTCAAGACCAAGGATAGGGTGTGCAAGGTCATTGTTGAAAGTGGTAGCATGGATAATCTTGTTTCTACAGAGATGGTAGAGAAGCTAGAGCTAGAGACGACTAATCATCCAAGCCCATACAGAGTTTCATGGCTACAGAAAGGACAACGGGTAACTGTTACTAAATAATGCTTGGTTGAATTCAAAATAGGAGGGTATAATGATAAGATCTTATGTGATGTTATTCCCATGGATGTATGTCATCTATTGCTGGGTAGACCATGGAAATATGATAGAAATGTGATTCATGATGGGAGAATGAACACATATACTTTGGAGAAGAATGGGAGAACCCATATGTTGCTTCCGATATAAGATAAGGAGGTGAAGCCGGAATTAAGCAACACAGTACTTCTCATGAGTGGGAAGGAGCTTCTTACGGAGGTGAAGAAGAAGGAAGATCCAAAATTCATTGTGGTCAGAAAGCCGAGAATTTTTCTAACTAGCACAAGAGTGGATGATCTACCAGAGGAGATTCAGGAACTGCTGGAAGAGTTCGCTGACATCGTGGTAGATGAATTACCTCATTCGCTTCCACCTATGAAGAGTGTGAGTCATCATATAGACCTCATACCAGGGGCCAGTTTTCCAAATAAGGCCGCGTATAGGTTGACGCCGCAGGAAAACGAAGAGGTCAAAAACAAGGTCCAGGAGTTATTGGACAAAGGATTGGTCAGAGAAAGCCTGAGTCCATGTGTTGTTCCGACAGTACTCAGTCTGAAGAAGGATGGAGGCTGGAGGATTTGTACCGATTCAAGAGCAATAAATAAAATAACCATCAGGTACAGGTTCCCATTGCCGAGAATGGATGATCTGATGGATTGCCTGAGTGGGGCAAGGTACTTTTCAAAGATAGACTTGAAAAGAGGATATCACCAAATTCGCATGATAGAGGGTGATGAGTGGAAGACAACATTCAAAACCAACGAAGGTTTGTATGAATGGCTAGTTATTCCATTTGGTTTGATGAATGCACCGAGTACCTTTATGATATTGATGAATGAAGTTCTGAAGGAATTCATCGGGAAATTTGTCATCGTATATCTGGATGACATATTGATTTACAGTAAATCAGAGTCTGAACACCTGAAGCATTTGGCTATAGTGATGAAGAAGCTACAGCAAGAGAAGCTGTTGATTAATATGAGGAAATCTTTGTTCATGAAGACATAACTTATTTACTTGGGATTTTTTATTTCGGTGAATGAGTTGAGGATGGATCTAGATAAGGTGGAAGTAATTAAGAATTGGCCATCACTGAGAAATATTTTTGAGGTGAGAAGTTTTCATGGGTTAGCTAGTTTCTACCAGAATTTCATTAGGAATTTCAGTGGAATTAGTGCAACAATGATGGATATAGTGAAGAAGCAGCATAAATATTTTCACTGGATAGGAGAGGCTGAGAAGAGCTTCAATCTGTTGAAGCGGAAGATAATGGAACAACCAGTGTTGGTGTTGCCGGATTTCCTGAAGACATTTCAGGTGAAATGTGATGCAAGTGGGTTTGCCATAGGAGTGGTCTTGAGTCAAGAAGACATACCGATTGCATATTTCAGCGAGAAGCTGAATGAGGCAAAATTGAAATACACCACGTATGATAAGGAGTTTTATGCTATCATACATGCATTGAAGAAGTGGAGGCATTACTTGACCCCGAAGGAATTTGTACTGTATAGTGACAATCATGCATTACAGTTTGTGACTCAATAGGAGAAGTTGAATCAGAGACATGCAAAATGGGTAGAGTATATGCATAATTTCACATTTGTGATTAAGCATATTTCGGGTACTGCTAACAAAGTGGCTGATGATTTGAGTAGGAAATGTTTGCTTTTGCAGGAGTTCCGAGTCAAAACGTTGGGTTTTGAAAATCTCAGTGACATGTACGCAGAAGATGTAGATTTTGCAGAAGCATATGAAGCAGTTGAGAATCCGGTTCTCAGAGACAGAATCCAGTGGATAGATTATATGATACAAGAAGGATTTTTGTTCATAGGCAATCAACTGTGTATTCCAAAATTCTCCATGAGGGAGAACTTGTTAAAAGAGAAGCACAGTGGTGGGTTAGCAGGACACTTTGGCCATGACAAAACATTCGCGAAGCTGAGCGAATCATACTTTTGGCCGGGAATGCAAGCGGATGTCAAGAGATTCGTTGACAGATGTCAAATTTTCCATCATTCGAAGGGGAGAAAACAGAATGCATGTTTTTACCATCCATTGCCCATACCAGAGAGGTCGTGGGAGGTCATAAGCATGGATTTTGTATTGGGATTGCTAAGGATGCAAAGAGGATTTGATTCACTCTTTGTGGTCATGGACAGGTTTTCCAAGATGGCACATTTTATCCCATGCCAGAAAACCATGGATGCGACACACATCGCAAATCTGCTTTTCAAGAAGGTCATTCGACTTCATGGATTGCCTAAAAGCATAGTTTCGGACAGGGACACGAAATTCATAGGGAATTTTTGGAGGACCTTGTGGAAGAAGCTAGGAACTAACTTGGCATTTAGTTCTTCTTATCATCCTCAGATGGATGGACAAATGGAAGTGGTCAACAGAAGTCTGGGAGACTTGCTGAGAAGCTTAGTGACAGAGCACCACAGCAGTTGGGACCACATATTGCCACAAGCAGAGTTCGCATACAATGATTCAGTAAATCGGATCACAGGAAAAATTTCATTTCAAATTGTGTATGGGATGCAGCCAAGGGGAGTTTCTGAACTGAGGGATTCAGAACAGACTGTGACTAGCAGCGCTAGTGCACAAGAATTCACTGAAGCGATGAAAGAACTTCACAACAAGGTGAAGGAGCGACTGCTGAAATCAAGTCAGGAATACAAATGCAGAGCAGATCAACATCGGAGACAACTTCAGTTTGAAGTTGGTGATCTAGTTCTGGCACACTTGAGGAAATAAAGGTTCCCGAGAGGAACATACAATAAGCTAAAGATGAATAAAATCGGGCCATGCAAGGTCTTGAGAAAATTCGGAGAAAATGCTTATGAGATCGAGTTGTCGGATAGGATCGGAATATCTTCGATATTCAATGTTGCAGATTTATACCCATACAGGACTGGAGAAGCAGAGACTGGAACTAAGGAGCCAGTAATCTAGTGGATGAAACAATTGCCAGTTGCAGAGAGGCCACAAATGGAGTCCATATTGGATAAGAGAGTGGGTAAAAAGACCAGAAGAAAAGAATATTATGAGTATTTGGTCAAATGGAAGGGCCACCCAGTTGAAGATGCTAGCTGGGAGACTGAAGTGGAAATACAGAAGCATGGACAGACCATGCAGGAGCTCATGGATAGGATCCCATGAAATTTTTTCAAGCCGAGTATGATGCAGGAGCATCATCGACTCATCAAGCGAGCCAGCGCGGAAGCGGAGGACAGTTGGATAAGCCGGCACAAATTTTTGAAAATAATTTGGAACTATTGCGTGATCTTAAATGACTTATTTAAGAAGAGACGCCTTTGTATATTGTAATGGACCTTGAGCGGATATCTCTCATCCTTTAGTAGATAGACGACATTTAATTTAGTTAATGCTGGTAGATAGGATTTTAATTCTAGATTTGATAGCTTAGAGTCCAAGAGGGAAAACGGATATAGACACCCTCATTGTATCATTGTAACATTAATAGGAAAAAGAAGAGAAGAGCATGCAGAGAGTTGTATGAAGAACACCCATGTACATGCCTTTGAATTAATAGAATAAAGATTTGATTCAAATTCATGGTTTGTGTTGTTTCTTTGTGTTTTGATGTTATGTTGAGGAATGTTCGCTTCCTGTCATACATTTGCTTTTATATGCTGTGTATATGATTTCATGGTTGAATTGAAGTCTGAGAGGGTGAGAGAATGAGTTTCAATTGTTTCTCTAATTGAGCCAGAGGATTCCTGCAAGGAGTGCAGTCGAATCGTCCGCAAGGAGTGCATTGACAGAAGGGTTCAATTAGAGTTAGCTTTTGTTCTCATTCATCCAGACGGTGCAGTTGGGAACAAGAGCCATGAAAAGAGTGCGCAGGCTAGTTAAAGGTCTCAGGGTTGCGAACCTGAGGGAATTATTGGAAGACGGCTGCTGCAGGAGTGTGCAGAGTCCAGTGACTTCAACACTCAGTGAGGTTGAAGGTTTGCCGCAAGGAGTGCATGCAAGAGATTTCTTGAAAGACTTGAAGAGTCGAGAACAAGCTCAAGAGGAGTAGGCCTTCAAATTCACTGAAGGATAAGTGCAGGGAAGTTGCCGTTGAAAGTCTAAGGGAAGTGTCACAGGTTGCAAAGTGGGTGAACGAGTCTCGTGGGGAGACACTCCCTCATTTCGTAGAATTATCAAAGGGGGAACGGACGGTCGAGACTCTATGAGAGAATTTCATGAAATTTCGAGGGTCGTTAGATCTCGTGGAGGTGCCAGGAGTTTACGGTGAGAACGTCCAAGGGTTTGAAGCTCAGGAGGAGCGTAACCGTTGATTTGTGCCACAGGAGCCGTCGGATCTACACGTGGCATTGTGTATCGGGGATTCGCAAGTCGAAGCTCCAAGTTGTTGCAATGAGACTTGCGATATCGCGATCCGCGATATCCTGACAAGCCCAAAACCGTCCATCAGTGAGGACGTGTGTCAGGAGATCCTGAGGAGTCGGAGTTCAGAGAATCGATATTTCTGAGAACATGAAACACTTGTTGCTTGGAATCGCGAAACGCCATATCCCGACAGAAGGGTCGTGTGGGCCACAGTCAGGGTTAGTGGAGGACAGGTGGCATACCATATCGAGGATCAGGAAAAGGTAAGTCCCGAATCCTTTTGCATCAGGATTCGCGATCCCGTGAATTTTGAAATCCTGACAAAGGTGACGGGAGGTGGAAAATTCAACCCGCACGTGTGTATCGGGGTATCGGCACATTGGCGTTCGGAGGTTGGAAATTCCATTTGTTGACATCGCATGTGGTGAAATTGTTATAGGAGGAAACCCGATAGCCAGGGAACAAGTCCACGTTGACTCGCGTCGAAGTTCGGGGAATCGTGAGGCATAAAACACGCGACCACAAAATTCATGAAATCGTGAATTTTGATTTCTCGATCATTAAGGGAGATCAGTTGAATGGTTGTTGTCGGTAAGGAAAATTCCCGATAGGGAATTAAAGGGACCTTTGAGTTCTTCGAGCCGTGATTAGAGGAGATCCTATGGGAGCGGGCGTGCTCTGAGGAGTGCGGCTACGTCAAGTGTAAGGAGGTGTAGTGCCCCCAAGTCCAAGGCTAGCATTATGGCCAACAGTTGGGATGGTAGTTGAAAACTGCGAGGTGAAGTTAAGCACACCATAAGAAAATGGACTAGAAACCATGGGGATGGTATGAATATTATAACTTGACGAGTTGCAAAAACCCCCAAAAGGGTTCGAGGTAAGAGATGAAGCATTAACTACAAGCCGATCCATATTACCGGTGTAAGACTTCGGCACTACAACTGTAGCAGTTGTAGGTGTCAAAGGAGAGCCATTAATTATAGTGGGATTGGGAGTTAAAGAACTCCCAGTGTTCTAAAGACTAGACTTGGTACTCATCCTTGTGGGATCACAAGTCTGAAAAGTGGATGTGTGTGTACCACTACTGATAACTCTATGCCTTTTAGAAGGAAAAGACTCAAAAACTGGTGGTAATTGTAACAACCGATAGGACCTGTGAGGAAGCTGGTCCAACTCCACGATGACTTATGACTCTTCCAAAAATAAAAATATATCCTATGTCCAACTAGTGGTCAAAGAGCATACCAAAAATTCAAACAGCCAATATGCATGAAAATGGGCTAAAGTGGCTAAGTAGTCTCCCTTGCAAAAGAAGGTATGTCTCATCCAAGAGGGACTTGAGACTCCCCGCTAAAGTTTGGAGGTAATAGAATCAGTTATAAGGGCCCTCGTAGGCTTAACAACCAGTCGGTCAGACCCCCCGGAGAGGAAAACCTCCATAAAGGCTATGTGTTGTCCGACCCTTATCTAACCCAGGGTACAAGTACAATAACCTTGGAAAGTAACCTATGAGTTACATAAGTCAAGAAACTAATATACCATTGTATAATTGATGCACATGCGAGTAGCTGTAATTCTAGATCACCATATGGGCAGGGTAGCAAAGCCCGAAACCTTGAAAGCACCACCTCTCACGGAGTTATGGGTACTAGCAAGATCCCCAAATACGAATAAATCCATAGAAATATCTCTGACACTAGGTGAGTATATAGGGGTTATCCCTTCAACTAACTTCACGCGACCTCGTGATTAACTCTGGTGTGAGCGGAGCCTCCTAATCTTACCGATTATATAATTGACTTCTCAACTCCCTGTCTCAAACACATATCTTAATTTAATTGCCTTGGAGAAGTTTCCTCACAAAATCCTATTCCAAGGCACTAAATCCTAAGCTAGTTTGTGCACCCTAAAAATAAAATTGTGACTAATCAATCTTAGTTTAAAGCATAAATTTTATTGGCCGTGCTTACTCAAAAGGGTATGGAAGTGAAACTCATGGTTTTATGACCCTTCCAAAAAATAAATATGTATATAATGCAAAGTCTATCTTTAACTTTTCAAGGACTGATATGCTAATAAAAACAATGCAGTCTTCAATTTCAAATATGCAATTCAGAAGTAAAATACGATCTTTCACTAAATGTTCTAGTCTAATGATAAAAATTCAAAGACAAAAATGCCAACCAATGAAAAATGCCTATTTTTTTGTATTTTCAATATTCTAAAAAGAAAATGCATGGACTGATAAGCAACTTGACATATGAATTCTATTGTGTATAAAATAAGTAACTCAAGCAGAATACCAGGCAACCAAGCAAACATCCCAAAATCCAAGGACAAATTAAAAATAGAAAACAAAGAGAAAGACTGCACCCAAAAATTTAACTCCAAACAGGCTTCCTGTCATCGTAGATAATCTCAAAAGACACTACAAAGACCTAAGAAGGCTCAACAACCTTTAAATCCTACCCAACATTCACTCAACCAAGAAAAAAAGAAAGGGGAAGTGGTATACATGATTGTTCAAGAGAACATAGTGTATATACGCTTCTTGCAGTGAGACAACAAGTGTTTATACGTGACTGTCAAGGCAAAAAGGGTGCATATGCTTTAAAACAGGGCTAGGCAAGGGTAAAAGGCTGAAAACTCAAACTTAGAGTGAATAGGATCTGTCAAGCAGTGATATGACAAGAAACAAAAATTAAAAAGAGCAATGTAAGAAGAAAAAGTACTTCAACCCTCAAAAGTAATATCTATCCCCAGTGGAGTCGCCATTTCTGTTACAAGGGAAAAACTCTCTATGGCCAAGGGTAAACCACAGCAGATAGGTATGACTGCAGAAATCAACTCAATTCCAACATATGCTATATAGACTAATGTGCAATACAAGAAATAGGCCTACCTCGACCCAATGTTTGATGATGTTCCACCATTGAGCACTTTGACCCAAAGCTTTATACCTGCAAGAAGTTCTCAACAAACAAGAAAATCAAGTAGATAGTGATGATATAAAATGGATTAGCACATCAGATAGCATAATCCATTAATAAACATTACAAACACACCATGGATAATAATCATATATTTGCAAGATACCAATACGATGATAAAGGAGTATTTATATTAATAATCGATCAGCATAAGTGTCTACATTATAAACTTTTGTGTTGGCATGGTTTGAAACCAAGAAACCAAGTTCCTTCCAACTGGGTCTCCACCACTCAATCTTCCACCAAAGGCAAGCTCATGAGAAAGCGTTAAAGAGGTCCTCTCAATAATAAGGGAAGAGCTTGGGGGATGAACACTATGTTCAGACTTGAGGGACAAAGGGATGCAGACTCAATATGAAGTAATTTCTCCGGAGTAACTTTGCTCTTAAAGTTGAATGTTTTCTTCTTCCTTTCCATAGTTCGAAATTATGCTCTTATAGCCTCCAGAATGCAACTGAAGGGATGAGTCAGAATGTTTCCAGTATATGGAAGGCCAAGGATCAGAGATCTTATGTCATGACATGGAAACCTGACCTCTTTTTGTATATTTTGGCACAAATCCCAATATACAAGAGTTGTAGTGGAGCAGCAAGCGTATACGCATCTTGTATAACTAATAGGGAGCGTATATATGGAAAAATGTATGTTTTAGCTCTGGATTTATCAAAAAGAGATGAAAAGTTTGCATAGGGAAATGGAAAAAGGACCTCTGTGCAAGATAGCAATAGTGAGGCAAATCTTTATATAACATCTAGCCCCCTTTTTCTACCAATTTTACTATTCCAATTTATGTTTCATAAAGAAAGGAGTTTAAAAGTTTAAGGGTTAAAACCTTGTTGCTTGTGCGTGAAGTTTGATTAGATGTTGCTTGATGAGTAAAACATATTTGTATATCTTGGAACATGAATATATATATAGTCAGGGTGTTCCATTAAGCTGCTCATAAATATTTTAAATAAATTTTAATCTGCTTCCTTTTTAATGATGGTTGGGGGGTTGTGTGTAAAGGGAGGCCTGGTCACATGGTACAATCATTATTAATGTCAATAAGAAATTGTTTAATTATGAGATTCTTCTTTGTATTGATGAAGGGGTGTTTATAGGAAGAGATGTTTTATGCCTTAACATTGTTTGAGTTTGGTTACGACATGCTTGACTTAGTCCTTATGGTGATAGCTTTATAATGAAATACTTCTAGTTGTTGTGCAATTTAAATTGTAACCAATGGTCACTCTGCATCCCTTATTTCTTGATTGTTTAGAGCGACTTCATCATACGAAATCGCATTTTGTATATTAGTGTCAATTGGATTTTAGGCACAATGGATTTTATGTTGGATTGAAGGTTTACAAGTATTTTGTTGCGCATGGGTTCCTGGCACACTTGTCACAATGTGGCAACGTGATCCCTTATGATTGGGTCATTGAGCGCATTGATCTATAAGCGTATATGTAACCTGGCTTAGGATCATGTTCCTCCTGAGGTGGATGATGACTATTGTGTTTATAGTGGTACTAGTTTGTGTAAGCTTTATTGTGATTGTCTCTTGCACGCCAGGAAGGTTCTAATTACTGGTCATCGAAGTTGTTGTGTTGGATTGATTGATGTTGTCTTTAGATTAGTAGGCATGATCTTGCATGTGTTGGGTGGGATATATACACCTCCTTGTTCCTCAGAAAAGTCGCCATGCTTGAGACCTTAATTGGTAAAAATCGATGGAAACCTGGGCTTGAGAATTGCTTATGTGTCCTGGACGTCCTAACCTTGAAGGGTAGGACGGGTGGGTAGTAGTTTTTATTTTGTCTAATTGCTTATCACATGTTTCATCCAGTTGCATCATCTTCTAGTACGCTGAGTCATTGTTGTATGTTTCCTAATTTGCGTGTGTTGTGTTTGTCATCAATTTGTGTTGATTTATTGTTTTTGTTGTTACTTTCCTACTTAAAAAAAAAATTGCACTTTCTTTGCATCGCAAGTAGTCATAATGACGGGGGTCATTACATATGGTATCAAAACTGGTTCGACCTGCGACTTGGTATCACTACGACTTCCTTGATTAGGTATTTGATTATAATGTCGCTAGTTAAATTGATGTGTATTCATGCAGGTAATCATGGTTAGAGGATGCCACAGAGGTATATGATAGGGTGATAGGGGAGGAGGAGTGACGCCCCCAATAGCATTCATGTCTGAGGGGTCTAACATCCAGGGAGACGAACAGGTTGTCGGGAAAAAACAGATAGTTGTGGGTGATTTGGTTGGACTGATGAGGTCCTTCCAGAGGATGTCTAAGGAACTAATCAACCATTTGGATAGAGATGATGCTAGGACATTGACACCTCCTAAGGGTCCACCATGTGCCCCAGTTTGTATTGGTAGCATTCACCACGAACTCGAGAAGGTCAATTTTTCTGAGTTCTTTTGTACCTCGGAAGGTGTAGTTGCCGAGACATGGTTGGAGAATATGGCGATGTGGTTTTCGCTACGTGACTATACCTCCAACATGAAGGTTTGCATGGCACTATTTCAACTCAAGGGGAGTTCTCTTCTTTGGTGAAAGATGGTCCTGTCGCAATTGAACATGGTCGTCATAGACATGTCATGGGAAATCTTCAAGGAACGGTTCTGAGAGAGGGATCTGTCTGATGAATTCATTGAGAATCATATCAATGAGTTCAACACCTTGAGACAGGGAGACCATATGGTGCCTAAGTACAAGGCCCTCTTCATGGAGCTTATTCAGTATGCTTTGCACCTGAATACCGAGAAACTTAAGGTCAACAAGTTCGTGTTCAGCCTTAATGTCATTATTTGTGAAAAAGTGAGGATTTTGAGGCCTCAAACCTTGCATGATGTTGTTAAGAAGGCCCTCATAGCAGAGGAGGATCTTATCAGTGGGGGTCAGAGAAGAACTCCAGTGAGACCAACGGGATAGGTGTCATCTCGTGCGTTGCAACATCGAACACCAGTTGGAAATTCATTAGGATTTCCAGGCACTTAGAGAGGATCCACATACACTACACCATGATAATTGATGCCTCAATAGTGAACTCCTTGCATAGGACCGTATCACAAGAAACAATGTCGAATGCAACAACAACATTTTAAGCATGTTCAGTAGAATAGACCAGGCTTCTAGGTCGGTGGGCTGCCAGCTTCTACTTCAGGTACCAGGAGTAAGTGGAGAGGACCATAGCTTCTAGATCATTCGAACCCACTACCATGGGAGATTTGGGCAAGGCCCATTGGATTCATACAGTGGTGAATAAACACTAGGAATAGAACCAATTGACTGTGCTCGAGACGTCAGGTATCGTCATTGACCATACCCTTAGTATTATGATCAATCCAGGTACTACCGAGAATTTTATTTATGGTACAAAGATAAAAATAATTAATGTAAAGGAAGTCGAACAGGATGAGTTTAGATTTGTAGAAATGGATTCAGGAGCTAGAAAAAAGGTTGGTGGGAAGGTTATAGGTTGTAACCTTAACCTGGGAGATTTTTTCACTAGGGCCAACCCATACATCATAACCTTAGGGTCTTATGACGTCGTGATCAATATGGACCGGTTTGAATCGCATGAGGCAATACTCAACTGTAAGATGAAACGATTGAGCTTTGTCGATGACGACGGACAAACATGAGTGATTATGGGTAGGAACAAGGGAGTCTCCCTGATGTTCATATATTCCTTGCAGTTACGGAATATCATGCGCAAGGGATGTAAGCTTTATGCAATCCTTGCATTAAACAAGAAGGGAGTAGTGGAAGGTCTATAAAACATTTCGACGGTGTGAGAGTTTGTGGATGTCTTCCTTGAGGAGTTACCTAGGATGTCGTGAGAGAGGGAAGTGGAATTTACCATCGACCTAAAATAGGGAACTAAACTGATAGAAAGAATTCCTTATCATATGTCGACCCCAAAGTTCAAAGAGTTGAAAATAGAACTCAAGGAGTTGTTGGACCTAGGACTTATACATCCAAGTGTGTCACCGTGGGGTGTGCCTGTTATATTCATATAGAAGAAGGATGGGTCATGGAGACTCTGCATTGAATATCGTCAATTAAACAAGGAAACAATCAAGAGGAAGACATCCCTAAGACCTCCTTTAAGACGAGGTTTGGAAATTACAAGTTTATTGTTTTACCATTTGTACTGACGAATTCCCCAGGGGTATTTATGGGTTTGATGAATGAGGTGTTCTGCAAATACTTCGACAAGTTCATGCAGGTATTCATTGATGATATTTTGATTTACTCTCGGTCGATGGAGGAACATGATGAGAACTTGTGCATGGTACTACAATGTCTACGAGTGAACAAATTGTATGGGAAGCTGTCTAAATGCTCATTTTATCAATTGAAGATTCACTACTTAGAGAATGTCATCTCCGGTGAAGGTATCACTGTGGATCCAACAAAGGTAGAGGATAATATGGAATGTCCTGCACCGATGAATGTCCTTGAAGTGTGTAGCTTCATGGGTTTAGTGGGATACTATGGATGTTTCATCAAGGGTTTTTCAAATATAGAAAATCTGATCACGGAATTGCAGAAGAAGAGCAAGAAGTTTGTTTGGTCCGAGAAATGCACGGAGGCATTTCGGAAGGTCAAGGAGTTGTTGACGACAACACCGATACTAAAGGTCCCTGACATGGATGCAGACTTCTTGGTATGCACTGACGCATCCAAGGAAGGATTAGGCGGAGTCTTGATGCAAGACGGTCCAGTGATCCCTTACATGTCGAGAAAGTTGAGAAGGAATGAGGAGAACTATGAAACTGTAATGATCCTAAGCCATTATGCAAGGATCATCACTGTTTTGGTGTCTTTTTAAAACTTTTTCTGAGTGAGGTATTTCGTCAAACACTTTGTTGATCTACCTTTTAGATGTG